>BMAW01105872.1:168447-205504 GCA_019974015.1 Nephila pilipes
GATTGCGAAATCACTAATATTCCAGCATTTAACATTTTTGTTGCAGAAACATGAGTTTTTATTTCCATTTTATGACTCATTAGTATAGTTTCATTACATTTCATTTTCTTTCCTTACCGTGAATTTGATATTTGTTTGAGATTTAATACAAATATAACATAACATTTATTTTAATAACCACTTTCATAATATATATATATATATATATATATATATATATATATATGGTTAATTTATTAAGCATTTAAAGTTTCAATGAAAATATAATATAATACAGGCATTTTATGAATAAATTATTACAATAAGAAGTAATTTAATATCATCGTGCAAGAATTCGTGGTGCGAAATTCTCAAGACAAAAAATTAATTACATTATATAAATATAAATTACTTCCAAACTTCTTAAACAATAAATACATTTGAAGCAGAAACAAGCGAAAATAATTCTGCGACAGCATATACAATGAGTATAACTTTCATACGTTTTTTCTTTATTCATTGTTGTGTTAAGTGAAGTGATTTACCTAGTTAAGGTATTATCTTAAGTAATCATCTTTAATTATTAAGATTATGGAAAGCGTAAATTTTGTATAATTCTTTTCTTTAAGTAAGTGACGGCATCAATCAAACAACAAAAGAAAAATAATTAGTGGCAAAAAATAATTTAATATAAGGCCTCAAATAGATTACACATATATTACATTTCAAATATTTGAGTGATGAATAAAACTATAGTTGTATTTTCATAAATTCCTTAAATTCAAGTTCGAATTACGATTTATTGATTTTGAGAAGTAATATTAAATTCTTATCTGTCTTTCTATTTTCTATATGTATTTTGCATAAAACTCTTTTCAAATTAATGGAAGAAAATACTGATTCACATATCTAATATGGCGTAAACATAGTTTTAATTTTCTTAGCATGAGATATTAAATTTAGGAAACTCTAATTTTGGGACATTGAGATACAAATGCTTGAGAGGACTGTTAGATTGTAACTCACTTATTTAAAGCTGCAAATCTGCTTTCACTGCTTTAGAATTCCTGTTGAAAAGCATAATTAAATTATACGCTTCTACTGAAATGGTACTGAAATCTTAAAATTTGCGTTCAAACTCAACAAGCGGTTTTCTCAGGCCCTCTTCATAACTGCTTGATTTGTCTTCATTTACCAAGTACATTTAATTTAACATCAGGGAAATGAAGCAAATTTCTCTTAGATATTTGTTTAACAAGCATATCAAGCTTTAGAGGGGACCATGTGTTGTCGATTAATACATTTTTTTCTAGCATCTTGACATTTAAGCTGTTCATATTGTAAAACAGATTTGTGAAAAATACTAAAATCATGGCAATATTTTCCAATATTTCAAATCTCAAAGAACACTGTTTTTTTTTCTGAAGAATGATGCAATATTTTATTTCAGCTGCCTAACTTGCTCTTAAGCAAATCTTATTCTAAGCCACCTTAATTTTGTGTAACACAGGTCATCGGATTAATTGGATTATATCGATTGAAGAAAATCTCGAAATTGCCTGTGAGTAAGTCCACTCGATCGAATTATATTTACTAATTCATGACTTCAGCAAACACAGGTTTCATGCTCAATGCAATTTTACCTAGCGTTGTTTGATGAACAAAGCTATATAGAAAGACAATTTTGTTCCCTGGTAATTTCGATTAAAGAATGAATGAAATTTCTATTTTATCCCTATATTTGGGGCTCTGTCTGTCATAATATTACATTCATTTGTTATAGGTACTTCCGAAGTTGAAAACTTTTTAAGGTATTTACATAAAATATCACATAATATTGTAATTCCCTTTAATGATGACATCCATGTCTGTTTCATGGAGAATTCGAAGTCCTCATCTGTAACTCCTATAGATATTGTTAGTTGAGCAGTGTCATTTACGTCAGTGCTTACATCCACAGGTATACAATAGAATTCAATCAGGCAAATATTTGACTCAAACTATAACGTCAGATTCTTATTGATGGCTTCGACTCTGGAAATGACAGTTTTTTGATATAAGTTTACTGTGCCAAAATACATTTTCTTGTCTGGACATAAAAAATCACAAATTTAGAGCTCGTTGTTAACAAAATTCCCCATTACTAAGAGCTGCATTACTTTTTATAATATCGTACGATACATTATGGCATGTATTTGTATCTGCTTCCTGAATACTATAAGCTTTTTTAAAACGATTTATTCAACCGAACAACTCTTTGCAAAGATTTCCTTCTTTATGCTTTCATTAATATACAGACATTGGTTGGTAATCAAAATTTTTATGTTTAGGGGAGAAGTGATAGAAATGTTTATATCCTTTGAAAATTTCAACAGTTTCAATATATATGAGGCACACTGGCCTACAACTGAAAAAAATATTTCCCCAATCCATTTAAGTTAAAACTTCGATACTTTGAATCATTACATTTTAGTAGATATTTTGAGGTTGAAATATCTAACGAATAATCACAATAAACTAAGCAATCACAGGCAACTCTATACTTTTATTAATTTCACTACAATTTCCAATGACGTTAACTGTTTGTCATCTTTCCATTCATTGATAGACACAATCAGTAATATTAAAACTTGAGCCCACAGACAAATATAGGGAAATATTCATTTATTCGCTGTGGAGGGGAGGTCATGTACTCCGCATCAATACTTGCAATAAGACCAATAGTTTTATTGTGAAACTAAAACTTCCACCTTCATTAGAAAAGGGGAGGAGAAAAGAAAGAGGAATACTGATATTTATTTAAGAAAATTATTATTAAATATCGATTTCTGGGAAATTCACAAGAGTATGTGTAAATATTGTTATACTTATTTGTGATAGTGCTACAACACAAATACACTGCGCGGATCCTACAACGAGGAGTGTAAATATCATTGAAATGAGATATCAGACCTCTTCTTCATTAACTTGTTTTCTTGGGTGATCATGTGACTTGGTTGTCTATTTTATCACAAGCTGTATACAATATATATAATATTTATATATATTGTTATATTAAATTACAAATATATTATATAAACATTATATATATTTTTTTTAATTTTCGATGAGTCGGATAGAATCTTCAGCCACTGATGCATAAGCCATAGTTTGTCCATTAAGAGGTTTTTCTCACTTAAATCTTGAATTTTATTTCTCCTCTTAAATATACAAATAATTATTGAACTCTATAATTATCTATTTTTACTGTCATTTCTTGATGATGTAAAAAAATGGTGTATCCATCTGACCAGTTTCTTTAAATACTTAGGAGCTTAAGATACTTTGGAGTATTTATTTAATTCCATTTATTTTATGCTCAATTATTAAGGCCCAACATAATATTATACGTAATAGAAATGTCCTCTTAAATATGTATCTCTTTAAGAAACTTCTTTTATTAATAATATTTACGAAAACTGTAAATGATTCGATGGCTTTATTTACTTAAACGATTCATCTACTTATTAAATATGACTCACAAAAATCTGACTTAGCATTAACTGACTGGATTTACATCCCAAACATGTATCTATTTAACCAGCATCTTTTATTGTTAATATTTACTAAGACTTTAGAGAATTTGAGGAATTTATTGACTTAAATGATTTATCCACTTATCGATGCTCTCTATCAAATTCAGTATCAATGAGGAGAGATAGTCATTTCTCAAATGCATATACTCTAGAGACTCCTGACAACTCAATAATTAACTCATTACAATATGGATCATCCCTTAATGCTTTCATATAAGATAATATGATCAATTTTATACGAAACTCGGATAAAGCTGATGGAATGCGAATTTGATGTCAGTGATTATAGGAATTCGAACATAATAGGGCTAGATCAAAGCAAACACGAATTCCTTATCTCTCTAAGCTCGGATCCTTTTACGATACCTCCACATGCACATCTTATTTCGAGAATAAATCACTAGGAACAAAGTTCCTTCAAACAGTTTTGAGTCTTGTTCTCTAACTAGTAGAGAGATAAGTCGTTTGTCATTAAGAACCATGTTAGAAATAAATTCTTCGATGTTAGTAATCACGTACCGTCTACGCTGTTTCATCTCGTTTTTAGAGTGAGCTGTATAATGAGACGTAATGTTTTTTTATTGGAACAAAACTATGAATGCTCAAAAATACAATTTCCATTTCTTATAACAAATATTTTTATTATTTCTTATAACAATTATTTTAAGCAATTATTTTGGAGTTTATTATTTTATCGCAGTTTTAAATTAACCGGAGCCATAAGAACAATTTTTATTTAAAACGTTTCACAAAATTTGATGCGATATAGGGTAAAAAACAATGAATATTCAAATATGACTATTAATGCGAAGCATGTTTCTTAATCAGTCATTTCAAATATTATAATTCTATTTTCGGATATAAAGAATTTTACAATATCTAACTTTTAAACTTAACATTATGATCCAGTCTGGATTCTACATATTTCGTTGTTGTTTCAACTCAAAAACATACTTTAAATTCAACTTGACACTTTTTCAAAACAAAAATATCAAGCCTTTTAATCATATCAAAAATCAAATTTGTACATCAAAATTCTTTTTTTAAAAAAATTATTAAAGCAAATTATGCAAAAAACTCAGTTCCTCCAAAATTAATTTTTAACCCAAAAATATTCATTATTTTACAAATGATGGAACTTATTGAAATTACTGTATATATTTTTCGGAACACTGCATTGAGAAAATATAAATATTTTAGCAATTTAGTTAATATCTCGCTTTTATGAGGAAGTATGAAAAAATATGACATTTTAATTAACTGGAATAAATTATATATAACATACAGAGGCCACATTAAAGAAAATTTCTTGACACTCACTAAAAGTAAAAAGAAGCTTTTAAAATTCTAATACGTTTACCTTCTAATATATTTTTATGTTATAACCAACTGTAAATTGTACAGATGCCAGCCTTTGTAGAGTTGTAGCCATTACAACGAGTTCTAGACTATTCGACAGATACACTATCACGAATGTTTAAACAAAGTTTGCATAAACATTAATCGAACTAATAATTTACAGCTTGATTACTTCGAATTATGTTTATAGGAGTCAGTAAGAATTATAGGCCAATTATATATTGTATTTGGTTTTCGATTTAGTCCTTTGTTATGCAGGAAGTAGATTTAAAAACTACCTATCTGAGGTTCAAAAGACACAATATCTTAGCCAAATGAGACAAAGAAGAATTTCCTATCCGGACCAGTTATTGAACTGCATTTTCTATTTTCATTCAGAACGTTTCCATTAACATAATCAGCCTTCTCTGATCGATATGAGGGGTCTATTTTGTGCTGGCATTGTAAGCGTTTATACCACCATTGATAATAAATATGTGTATTACTTAGACTTCTTGATTGTTTTACGTTGAGAATGTATTTAACATTTAATTTTAGAATAGATGTGCTGTCAGTTTGATGCTCGAATCCTTTGGTCACCACTTCGGTTAAAACCTACTGATAAAGATGATTGGAGTGAAGTTAGAACAATCAATTTAACCATAGACGCAGAATAGAAGACAAATGGGGTAGAAAGGAACTCCATGATGATGCAGTTTTTTTGCATTTTACCACTGACATTGGTGGTTTCGACTTGTAGGTTTGGTCTGAAGAAACATTCACACCTCTCACAGTGTATATTTTGAATCGAATAAATTACAATAATTATATTAAAAATTTCATAATCATATAAAATGTTATATCCTAAAATTTCAACTTTAGCGATAATAATTTACTAAAACATTCTGAAGCAAATTGCACAAATTTTTTTTGACGTTGTTTGTTTAACAATTGATAAGCGTATAAATATTTTTAACGTTGATTGTGAATAATATAGCTTTTATTTTTAATATTATTCCCTTTAGAATATTAAATTTTATAGTTTTAAATTATTTTATTGTTAAATAATTCTCGAATGAAAGATAATGATGGTTCATTTACATTTGAAATTTAATACCTTTTGTTAACCATCTTTTCTCCTTGATTTACTTCTTTTTTTTTTTTTCTTAATTTTTTCTTCTTTATTTACTTTTGCATCTCAATTCATTAGAGTCTATTGTAAAGTTACATAATATTAAACGAAATTATTAAATGTAAAATTATGTATGTTAATATTTAATTAGTTAAAAACACACAAATAGCCTGATTCGTCACCCTTATATCCGAGTAAGGCTGATTTTAATAGAAATAGTTACCTGTGCATAGAGATTAAGGAATGATGCATTGTAAATAACATTTTCAAGTAAGCTGCGGCAATTCCATCCGAATAATCAATCAATGGGTTATAGCAGAAAACTGCTGCTAAATGATAAATGATCCAACGGCAGCAATAGCTCACAGAAGAATATTCTTATTTTAGCTATATTCTTTCTAAAGCTTATTCAATACCTCAAAGTATTTCATTAAAAATTATTTAATTCAGTTTTATTAAATAGAATTATTTTACTTTATGAGAAATAGTTTTTATTAATATTTAAACACAGATGATCTTAATATATATATGCATAAAATTACTTAAAATAAAATTAATTTTTGATTTTGATTATCTCCTTTGCTTTATTTAATAAATTCATGACAAATATTTATCAATCTGTACTCGTATTTCTATAACTATATATGTTGCTTTAAGGACTGAAATAAATATACCTCTACGTTATTACAGAGATAAATATTAAAAATAGTACAAATGAACAAAATATTATCATAAATGTGTCAAACGGGAGTGTTTTTGAATTTACAAAAGGGTGGACAGGTATTTTTCACGTACTGGTGATAAAAATACACTAACCACTAAAAAAAAGACTTTAAGTATAAAATATGAGATTTAAGTATAAAATATCTACATTCATATCATACAGTCCACGAAATATGTTATCAAAGAATTTGTTAATACAAAATAACTGCAAGATTCTCAAAAAATTGATTATTTCACTATCAAATAAAATAGTTAAACATAAGGGTAAATTTCACCTAAAGAATTAAAAATAAAGATGCACCTACAATCAATTTTTTGGTTCATGCGTCTTATTGTATTTTCCCTTGAATTTTGGTTTTTGATACAATACCTACTTTGAAAAAAAGCTATTTAACATGACACATTTGTTAGAGGAAAATAGTCATATCATATGTATTCAAACACATCTTTTTTTTCCAAGTTCTATGAACTAAAATTCTGCATTATTACATTAATGTCCAGATAAGGAAAAAGGATTCTTTATTAAATTCAGTTTTCCAATACAGGAAAACTATTTTTTTTGCCGAGAAAACAATTCATTTGAAAATGTATTTCATTAAAAAGGCTGATTATACAATAACATTAAAATAATATCATATGTTATGATTATTTCCCTCTTAAAGAAGTGAAACTAAGTTTAAAAATCCAAAAGACGTCTAATATATTCATTATTGTGTAAGACATTGCACTATTCATGCATAATTCCATAAGAATAATTTAATTTCACATTGTATTAATTTTTTGAGAATTTATAAGGATTTCTTTTCATTTTGAAACCATGCTAGGTTTCAAAATCATCTTAAATGCGTGCTATCCTAAATATATATTATAAAACCACTTAGACAACGTTTAAAACTAAAAGCGATCATTAGTAATTTTGGTTATTATAGAGTCTATAAGGGTTCTATTTGTCAAACATTTCGAAAAACGTGTCTGAAAATATGGTAATCTTAAAAAGCAAACAAACTAAGAATCCAATTATTATTTTCTTTCATTAAGCGTATGTCCAAATCTCAGATTGAAAGGAATAAAGCAAGTAAACATATTTATTTGAGTGAAACCGAATGTTACTAAATATAACTGTGGAAAGTAACATAAAATGCTATGCCGATATTTCGAAAATAACATATATCTCGTTTCAGTTCTACCTACCGGAGCAATTAAGATGAACACATTCTCATGGATAGAAGTAGAATCCACAGAAAAAAAATCATATAAAATAACGTAATGAAAAGAAGTTTGAAATTAAAACAAACTAAGTTTTTCACAAATATATAAATGTCGTAATTTAATTTATGCTTTTGAATCAGGAATTTATATTTTAAAAGTTAAAATTGTATTATTTTCAACTTAGCATTCTTATCAACATTTTATGAAGTAGAAATAATTTATTGAATAAATTTAAAAATAATTTAGAAAAATATATTTCACTTAAAGAGTTTTAGATGAAACTTCATAAATTACATTGAGCTTTAATACATAAAATATTACACTTTCTAAACTTTAAATGAAGATATTGCATTACCATCTCAAATTAACAATATAAATCACAAAAGGAATTCAAATATTAATTATTTATTTTGTGAAATATAAATAGATATTTAGTCTGTCAGCTTTATTGAACATGAAATAGATAAGCTCAGTTGTAGGATCAGTGAAATTATTTAAATTTTATCTGATTTAAATTCCATATTAGTATTCTTTCAAGCATTTTACTTTTCTGAATAAGAAATATTTAAAAAATTCAGCTGTCTACAAATTCTCATTCAATATGTGCGCCTAATATAAATTCAAATGCTCAGACTAGATTTTAAAATCACTGAAATTCTGACTACATACGCTTTAGTGCAATATCTTCGGGAAAAAAACTGAACTGTGACCCATCTGTTCCAAGATGTTGAATCGCAGCTGCAATCCGGAGCTTAGGAAATTGAAATTCTCTAGTGGAAGCTACTTCTTCGAATTTGCCACGTATCGTACTTTATATTCCTGTGAACATTCTTTTAAAATTAAACCAACAAAAACAAGAGTGTGTATAGAATTAATGAATCCAAGATTTTATTTATTTTTTTTGCAAAAACCTCTCCTTGTCTTTTTGAAGTAAGAAATAAAACACTATATGAATAAAAAATGACTTTTTTTAATGCTTGTAAAGTTTTCGTACACAAACTTGTTTACAATTTTTATCCAGATACTTATGAAATATATATTAACTTAGTTGATACTTTATTTGTCAAACTGGGTTTGTTTGAGTAAGATTAGGTAAAAAAATATTTAAAAAATGCGATAAAATTTTATATTACACTGTATACACTTTTATTCGCGGATAACAATCAGTACGATAGTATGTAATCATCATAGTAATGTTGCGTAAATTTTTAAGTTAGTGCTATATACAGCCATGCACAGTTAAAAATACGCATTGATATTATATATATATATATATATATATATATATAATAAGACACGTGGAAAGGAAAATTTAAATAATTTGAAAAATAGGTAAAATATTTTGCTTTATGGCTATATCTTAATAATACTTCGTTTAGAAAAAATTCATTCTAGAATTGAAAGTAGCTTAGTTAAAAAAAGTATCAATATCCATTTTTTACAATGAGAAACATTTTGAGTACGTTTCTAAACCCTTTAAAAGCATAGTTTGGTATTTCGGATAAATGTGATAGTGGTTTTTTTAAGATAGGAATGATGCCAGTCAAGATATGTTTCAAATTTATAGCTACATCTAAAACTTAAATTGTTACAAATTTAGATTAAATCTTTATTGTCACTTAAGAAGTCAAACTTTTACCACGATGGGGAAGCAGTATAATAATTGTGATTACATTATTTCGAAAACAAATTACAAATAATTAAATATATGACAAGAGCAAAATAAATTATTGGGAAATATTTTCTTACGTACTTAATGCTATTAACAATGACAGAATTTCTTTACAGTATTAAATAAAATATAAACTTATATATATATATATATATATATATATATATATATATATATATATATAAATATATTATTTTGAAGGATCTAATAATGTTAAATAATTAGAAAGAATAGGGAGAGGTATACAAAAAAAAGTTTGGAAATCTCTTAAGTAGAGTACAATTTCGAAAAGAAGTTTGGCGCTAAAAATACTAAATATGCTTTTGATTGGTCTTGATGGAAGATAAATTAATGTTAAGGAGGAAATTTTAAAATGTTGTAAGGATCCAAGTGGACAAAAGGCTTCCGTATTACGGGGGTCGCTTTTTATTTTTCCAACCTGACAAACAACCATACAAGTAGTAGGAGATAGGGATGTACCTCAAGCTATTGCCCATCTTTCTAAATATAACATCTGCAGTAACAGACACCATCTAACTATTTCAAGCTGAGCTGCAGTTACATAGACATAGATTACATCTACGTATTTACTGATGCTCCCACTACATTCGAGCTCAGTAGTGTTATTCGCTTTCTTCAAGCAGTAGTGAAATAATTTATCGTAATGAATGAGCCGAGTTATAGGTGAACACTTTTTGAATGATATTGTTGCGCGTGAATGAAGTAAACTATTTAAAGGCAGGTGAACCGACATTTACGATGAAGAGAGACAATGACGCAAGTCTTTTCAAACAAACCTTTATCAGCAGAAAAGTTATGGTTACGTGCATGGGGGGAGGGGGGAAGTGTCCTACTAGAGAGCTTATTTTACAAAGGACTACGTTTAATGTAGATGTTTATCCTCAGATTTTACGACTGCCGTGAAAAGCCATTCAAAACGATAGAAGAGGAATGCTAACTACTGGAGTTATCCTCATTCAAGATAACGCTCTCACAGTGCTACTGTAACCTACAGTTTTTGGAGTAGTTGAAATGAGGTGTATTTACTTATCCGTCTTATAACCTTGACTGACTTAGTGCCAAGTATTTTTCCTCTCTCCCTTAAGCTGAAAAACTGGCTAGGAGGCCTATAATTTTAGACCAGAGAAGAGCTTCACAACAAAGTGAAAAATCCATATCACATCATTGGGGGCAACGTTTATCGGAATGCTCGTCCACCACTATTATAAATGCTTGAATCTGCACGATGATTATGTTAAAAGTAACCATGTTTGTACATAACTTTTAGTTACGAATTCATCTTGTTCAGTATTCTGTATCAAGTAGCCCTAAATATAAACTCATTAAACCAAACTAAAATTTATTATGTGGTAAAGAATCAAATCAAAAAAGATTTAGAGAATTACATTCTAGAAGATGCTTTAAAATATGGGCTATGTATTGAGTCACTTGCAGAATTCAAATATATGTTATAATAGAATTAAACTTAAATTTCAAAAACAAATAATAAATTTAAAGATCTTGAACTTTCATAAAATATTTACAACAAATTTTACTATTAGTTACCTAGATAATAATATTTTAAGTTATTATCAGCAAATCTGTTATCTCTGTTATTGTCTATTTAGTTTTTCCAGAATGTAAATTTCCAAGATGTCGTAAAGTGGCTCAAAACATAAAAACTTGGAAACATTTATTGGAAAAGATTGAGAATTCTTTCCGCTGCCACTCAACATGAAAACAATCAGCAAGGAAGCATGTGTTTTATCGAAAGACTTATATATGTATACCGGTGCCGAAGAAATCTGAAACCTCAGAATGGATCTAACAAGTGAGTGCCATCTGAACATCATTTTTACTGAGAAAATACTAACCATCAAAAAATATTTTGGTGTGCAGGACATATATGGGAAAAACATTGACGTTTCTACTGTAGCACCATAACGCCGGTGACAAATTCCTTAAATGTTTCCTAATATGTTAAGAAAATTTCATTTCGCTCTAAAATAAAATACAAGCAATATATGCATTGGTGGTGGCACAGTGGATCCCAGAGGTGGACCAATGCCAGCCAGACTGTTGGAGATAATTGTTCTGTAGGAGGGTAGACGGCTATCGCAAGCAAGCGGACTCCACTTTCAGGTGGCGGATTTCTTTAACACCGGTATAAAGAAATTAGTCTCAAGGTATAACACGTGCTTCAATTCCAATTATATTTATATTGAGAGTTATGCAGAGCTTATGTTGTACATTTATACATCATTTACAACGCATAATTATGAATGTAACAAAATAATGAATATATGTGATACAACAACTGCAACAACTGAAAGTTCGAAGTAAAACAATGTCAATATACACTAAAAACTAGATTCTTCGTGCCAACGCTTCACAATGAATTTTAGCCAAAAGAAACAACTCGAATATTTTGATCTCTTCTCTCACACTCTGACACGGTGACATCATTAATTAAATATTTTTTAATTCTTTAATTTACTTTAAGAATTTTCCTTTGTGAATTTTGTGCAAATATTTCCCTTAAATAATTCTTGCATTTCTTGCAGTCTTGGAAAATAATCTTAGATTTTTTTGTTGTGTTACACATATAAGTTTAATAACCGATTAATAATATAAATTTTTGTAGAAGTGTTGAGACATTTTAAATAGCTATGTAATCATTAACACATTTGACTTGGAATTCTGCACAAGAACTGAATGGAAAGGACAGTGATTAAATTGAGATTGACACACCAATGTATTGCTGTCTGATGGAATATTTGAGAAAATACCAGTTTTGAGAGAGAGAGAGAGATGGTAGAATAAGGGAAAATATATCTCTGTATTATCAAAAATTAGATCGAGTAAGCCAATCTTTAATTTGAAAGCTAGTAATCATTTGAACAAAAAATTTTATGCTTCAGCATAACAATGCAAGAACACCCTGCAAGATAGTTTTTTGTTAAAATCTAAGAATTAGAGGGGAAAGTATTATTTTACAATTTTATCTACGAAACATTATTATTACTATTTCTTTAAATAGACGAAACATTTCTAGAGAGGAAATTCTTCCGAAATTTGTACATGTCAAAATTGGAATTTCAAATTTTATTTTGATTTAAAACTATATTTTCTTATAGATTCGAAATTTGAAAATGCCCCCCAGGACACAGATTTAACAGATAAAAAGCTGATAATTTCATTTATTATACATAAAAATAGCTTATTAGATTGTTTGTTACAAATAGATTGAAATATTCAACATATTCTTCTTCATACTTACTATAAAATGTCAATGTAAGGCCCAAAAATAACATTATATACAATGCATCTTCCAAACTTCCTTTTTCAACTTGAATATGTTTTAATTCAATCACATACTATAATCAGAATCTTGTTTATTTTTACCTATATACCGACTAACAAAAGTATTCTATTGAGTAAGAAGGAAATGTCATCACAGTTTTACTAACATTTGTTTCATTTAGTGATTAATTTGTTTTAAATGGAAAGATTTAAAAGAAAATAATATTAAAATAGGAAACTACTAGAGGAAATTAAGTTAACTGTATATGTACTTTAAATTAACTTTCAGAGATTGAACAATAGTTGTTTTAAATTCAGAATATAATACCTTTCATTTTATGCACAGAAAAGTTTTTGAATGAATGTCATTAGCACCATTAATATGCTTTGCTTACAGAAACAATATCTATATACTCTTTTCCTTCATGTGAAGAAAAAAAAGCACTTTAAAAATCAGGCATAATTGCTTCTGCTTATTTCCGATATTATTTTATCATGAATAGACACTGAACACAAGTGAATCATTTTTCTTTTTTAGACAGAAAATGCAATGAAAAAGCTTTCAAAGCTTACAAAAACTACGGATTGAAGTCATTGCTTTTAATCGATTGCACCTTGAGAATGTCCATGATTGTTTGAAAAATAATACTTAAAGGTACACAACTATTGATGAATTTTAAGATAAATAAGATATTACATTAACCTTTCCATTATTTTTCATCCTTTTCAACATATGTTAAATACTCAGAAGTGGCTTGTTTCAATCTCCATAGTTTATACAATTAATTTAAGACTCTTAACAAAATACAAGAGTTTATTTAATAGAAAATATTTACTCACTTTTTTCAACGCTATTTAGTTTGAAATACCGTAAAAAAATACAAGTATGTAATGTAGAATATCTCCATGTTCAAAAACATATGTTGAGAGCTATTCGATACGTATTATCTTTTAGAAGGATTTGTGAAGATAAAAGAAAAAAAATTGTACTATTTTATTCATGGTAATGTATGCATTTCTTACATTTAAATGGAAAGGTAAATGTTAAACACTAATTTGGCAAAACACTTCGAAAACTGTTATACGCACTCAATCTATATTGTAATTGACTCAATATTTGAAATATTTCCGTATTATAAGTATATTGTAGAAAAAGGATAAAATAAACTAGGGAAAAATAAAATTAATAAATTTATTATTTATTTTTTCAAGCAATTCACAGAAATCAAATAAATTTCGTTTTAAATTTAAATTCACTTTTTTTCTTTGAATTCTTATATCACAAATCATTGCATAAATATGACACATAATTATAACTCGTGCGAATTAAAAAATGTATTCCTTATGCTTGTTCGATTGAAACACTTTTGCATGTTTTTGGAGTCCTTTTAATCATTTTTATTGTTGGTTTTTATTGAAAGTTTTTGCAAATTATTTCATTAAACTGACGAAACATAATAGAGGTATTTTTTTCTTCAGCTCTAAAAGTATCACATACACACACATCTCTATAAAACAATAAAACATCATATGAAGACTAGTAGATGTTTTCTGCTAAAGATGATGAATGATTATATCATGCACAAAAAAAAGCATAATCAATCGCCAAAGTCCTAGGGAAAGAAGCTCATCTAGGAAACTTCTAAGAAATTGCAATTAAATTTAAACAATCAAATGTAAACCAAGACTATTAAGTCTTGGTTTACCCTCTAATTATATAATTTTCGTAGCAAATACCAACATATACGTATATATAGTAAGCCTTAGTTTTATTTTTTTAAAAAAAAGCAATATAAGTTTGACAAGATAAGTTTTTTAAGCAATATACGAGGAAACTTATATATTGACAAAATTTAAAAACTTATGTAATCATACACACTTGTTAATCTTGTAATTATAATAATTACCATAATGATTTTAATAGTAATGTTTTTTGAAAACAAAAAGTAAGACCTCATTTTGCTAAAAAATTAAAGAAATTTAAATATTGCCTAAATTTCATGATGTCTGACTTATTTCTTTACGCATTTAAATATTAATATTTATTATGTTATCCGTTAGTTTAAGCTGAAAAAAGAATGGACTGATTTCCCGAGGTAAGAAATGTATCTTGTTCTTTGGGCATATTATAGTTTTAAGAATAATTTAATTAAACTAATGAATTTGATGGCGAATCAAATGTATTATTCAAATGCATTAAAATCTTAATATTTCTTTTATGCGGGTAATTTCTGTAGATTGATGAATCAGGACATCCTTTTTTGGAAATCATGCCATTAAATTATAATTTAAAAGATAGATAATTTAATCATGAATGGAATGTAGTAATTATATTACACTTCATTTTATCTTTAAAATTGTTATAAAGACAGAAAGTTAATCAAATTATAAGTTAGCTTTCATTGCTCAAAACATTTCCCTATTTCATTTACAATATTGCTGGAAAATTTTTAATGACTAATTATTTTTTTTTTTGGAACAGACCAATTTTCATATAATAATTTATTTATTACTGATTCTTTAATATATAAAAATAAAGCTGTTAATTTTATAAATACATGTTCCAGCTTAGTTGCATCTTAATGATAAGGTTATTAAAATTTCGATTAGCTAGAAATCTGTGGCATCCGTAGGCTGTTTCAAATTTTTGAGTAAATAACTCAAAATATGATTTTTGCGCACAAAAGCATTAAGGAAAATAGTGTCCAATTACATGCTTCAATATTCCGGATAATATCATAATCAGAAGATTTAAAATTTTACTGACTTATACGTATTCGTGTTTCTAATATTAGAATTCCCAGATAATTAGTAATTTCTGTTTAGACCTTTTCGTACCTTACAGCTCCAAAATTATTGAAGTTTCTAATCGTATCACGAAACAATCATTGCAATCAAGAGGTACTTCACCTAAACTTCCCATGCATTTTATGACAACATTACAAAAGAAGGACGTTTCAATCTCATTAACAAAATAGCATTATCTTTTTAACAATTATTTACCTCGCATTGCATTTAGTTCAGTGCAAAGTGCAAATATTTTAACATCTGTTTGATAGATAAAAATGATTATTTCACATAATTCTAGGATATAGATTCAAATTCGGCTATCTGCGCTGAAATGTCCTCATGTTTACCTTTTCATTACATTACAAATTTTCAACTAGTGCACAGCTAGATCATTTTCTTCTGTCATATGATCACAACTAATGAATTTTTTTAAGTTTATTTTAGCTATATTCGATATTGTTCTTATTTTGCTACCTAAATAACTTGCTTTGAAGTGACTGAATCTCCTTATTCTTACATTTAATTAGAAAAATTAGTGAATATTACATTTTTGAGTTCAGTTTTCATCCCGACTATATATTTATATATATATATATATACCTACAAAATATTAGTTAATTATTGTGATATTTATGAAATTTTGAATAAGTTTCCAAAAATCTCTCTTCAGGCTGATTGTCTAATTAACACCCTTAAAAATATTTTAAATTATAATAAAGTAAAAATTAGTTATTTTTGATGATATTGAATATTAATTTTAAGAAAAAATTAATTTATTACATGTAACTATTTTTTTACTTCTGTATTTTATATAATTTTATTCATTACATTTTTGTTAATAATGTATTAATTTTTAATTGAAATATTTATCTTTTTTATTAATCTTTGCTAGTAATAATCTATTTTTTAAAATTTTAACATTTGAATGTAGCTGATGTTTCCATTTTTTCATCATCTTTCTACGTTGAACGAATATTTTCATCCGAAAATGCCTTTAATATTTTTCTAGATCGGCATGGTTTTCAGTGTAAGATTTTAATTTAGTTTTCTTAATTTTTTTTTATATAATTTTTTTGTTTTTTTATATCATTTATCTTAAATTTTTTATATATTTTTCTGATGAAATTGTCATTATACAGGGTGTTCCGAAACTTATGTGCAAAAATTTAGAGTGATATAAACATCAATCAAGCAATTTTCACCATACCATGGATTGGCAGAAGGCAAGCTGTGAACCGCTAGACTTTGTTGAGATTGAAAGCATAAGGCACTAGTTTTCTTTCACATTTTCATTTCTATCATTGAGTTAGGAAGGTAAAGACTTTTCCTGATTACAGTGCGTCACAATGCCTCCTGAAATCCACTGTAGAAAGGATAATGTGTAAGAATGTTTGTGCTTCATGATTTCCATTACAATGTCAGTTAGCAGTTCAACTCACTCATTAACGTATATTCGTATAATATTGGGATGATCAGCTTGTTATTGTTAATTGCACACTAAACATTTATTGCAAATCTCAATTAAAGTCAACCGTTGATAAAAGATCTGGGATTTTCCAGCGTCCAGTAATGAATGTTTTGAATATTATACTTGCCATTCCGTTATAAGAATTCCTCATTCGTCCACATTATATCTGTGAAGAATGTTGGCTGGTCCTGTATCTGATTCATTACAAAGTTACATCATGCATTGCGTCGCTCAGTATCCCCATGCAGAAAAACTTATTGAAGCGTCGGTCAGTATGGATAAGCGTCTAATTCGCTTAGGAATTTCCAAACCAGACTTTTGGCTGATCTCTCTTGTGCTGCATTTTAAATATGCGAGGATGTATGCTAATACCTCATCCAAATGATCTTGCCTTTCTATCTTAGCTGGACTGTCAGATTGAGCTCGACCAGTCATGCAGCCTGTCTCCCTTAAACATTTTACAACAATTAGGAAGTTTGAGGAGAAGGATGTGGGTCTGTAGGGAAACGTTGCCTGTACAACCATGCTGCTGATCATGCCTTACGTCCACATTCACCATACAATAAGAAACATCTCACATTTCCCAGCTTTGGAAAATCGCTCCATGACCATAAGCATCAACATACCTTAAAAATATGTTTCTTTTGTAGCTGTCTCAGGTGAACAGGTACGACGTTTCTTACGTATTTGCATACTGCAAATATTTCGAACTCCAATTTCAAGTTGCGTTGAATTATTGCGACACTATTTTACACGATCTATGTGTTGTCTACTATATTTATAAAGAAAATCCGTACGAAGGCGGAACCCTCGAAGTGTGAATTACTGTCCTCATGATTGGAGATCACAAGCGATACCACTGTGCCACATTGCGGTGTCGTGTTTAGCCCAAAAGTTAATTGTTTCCTCTTCCGTACAAGTTTTGTAACGTCGCAGGGTAGGAAATGAAGAAAAAACACGTGTACTTTTGAACTATTCTATTCTTCGCATTTATTTCGACAAGGAGTTTTTACATACTAAATTGATAATACTCTACAAATTTGTAAATCCCCTTTACCCCCTATCTCGTTTCGTTCTCAAGATAGGAATGCTAGTTCCGCAGTTTTCCACCTGGTGTCACCATGGGTGGTTTCATTCAGTAGCGCATAACTACTTTACTATACCTGAACACCACTTTTATGAAAATATTAGAAGCCAATGTGAAATTTAGAGGATAGCAAGGGACTTTAGGGGGTATCCTGTACATATGTGTATGTGTATTTCTATACATGCGATTTCACATATTTATTAGTAGTTCTTCCAATGCCAACACTGGTCCAAAATACAGTATCAGTAATTTAAACTTTCTTATTCCCTAAACAAGCCATCTAGAAGGTTTTCCAAACATTAAATCTCATTTGTTGCATTTAAATGAACAAAATATAGTTCAAATTTAACTAAGCTAGTTAATACTTGGCTATTGCTATATATGGACTTGCATAATTCAAATAATTTAAGACTTTTTAGAATTATGTTTCAGTTGAAGCTATATCAATGTCTTAATATAGGATATTCGTATTAAATACCAAAAGAATAAGTTATAAAATCTCAAAAACACTATTTTTTTCTAAAAGGTTTCTACAATATTCTGTACTTCAATGTTTTGGTAACTATTTAAAAAAAAAAAACTTTTATATTATTCCAGTAATTCAATGTCTTATTGAATAATAAGAATAATATATAAGACTAAATAAGATGTAATACTCTTGGCTGTATCTCAGTTTATTAGAAACCTTTTTCCACAATAATATTTTTTCGCGGCTATTAATTATTATTTCTTTTTCATGATGTGCGTGAGTTTTATGATTTATTCACTATCACTGTATCCATTACATTCCTTTATATATTGTTTTTTTTTATATATTTTCAACCATAAATTAAGCCCTTTTAAAATGTGTAAATAAGATTACTTTTTTCCCCTTATAAACATATATATAAATAACTTTTTATAGAACTATAGGATAGCAAAGAAATTTAAAAACAAAATTTATTAAAGCTTTAATTTATTAAAACAACCCATAATTATTACGGTCAAAAACATCATATTCTTGAATAGAGATATTCTAATTTGGACCATCTATCCTCTAAAGATAGTAGGGAGGCAATGTAATCTAAAAGAGTAAAATGCTAGTTTAGGCTTCATCATCGTTACTTGCTCATGGCTTAAAATAATGATATCGATAACTAAAAGCTTTCATGTAAGTTGTAGTGTATGATGCCTGTCAGTTCGATAAAATTCTGGTATCCTTCCTTTTTGTCAAGGAGAGGGGTTACCAGTGTACACGACAAACGCAACATGTACTCAAGTTTGAAAGATAGCAGCGAAATGAGTTGCGAGATGTGTAAATATGTTCTTTGTTTTATAAAGTCGAAGTCTTCCTCCTGTCCTGTTTAAATTACTGAATTCCCTACCATGAAAGTAGATAGTCATCACACACCTTCTAGTGCAATGTCAATTAAAATAAAACTAAGCATTAAATGTGTCTGATTAACATTGCGACGGTTTACTTCTAATAAAGCTATTTAACTTCGGATTCTCTTAAAATAAGTTCTTCCTATTCCAGAACAAATGATTAAATTTTCTTATCATTATACATTAATTTGCATATTTAATCACTTCTCATTCATTAACTTTTTTATTTTACGCTCTGATAATTTTCAAGTCTAGATTTTATGAGAATAGTTCATTGAATTCTAAAATTTTTAATGTGCTCATTAATGTTTTAGGTCAGAGACAAAGAAAAAAAAAAAGATACAAATGAAAAATCGAATAAATAAGTTTCTTAGTCGAAGTTATTATCGTAGTCGTAGTTATTTATCGACTTAGTCGAAGTCGATAAATAACTTCGACTAAGAACTTTATTTCTTCCGTATAGATAAGTATATCGATGAAAAATAACTTGTTTAATACATTATCGAAATATAATAAAGGATGGTATAATTTAAGCGAATAGAATAACACAGGGAATAAACTTTACAAATCATTAATATGTGAGATTTTACAGTTTCCCACCTCTAAGGCATACTGATAAATTCAGGAAGGATCTAGATACATGTTTAGCAAAGATCTGTGCTTCAGTCAGGTTAATCGATCATCCTTCATTAGACAGAAGCTCCACAGGGGTGCTGTTGTGCTCCGGTAAACTTTGACGTTGACGATTTGTAGTTGGGGTTCTCGTCTTGTCATATTCTAAGAGGTTTCGGGCCAAGTACACTTCATAATGGAATAAATATCCTTCAGGATGATTATGTAGTTTCTCACTATTATATGTGCACTGATTAATATAATATATTTTAATATAGAGAGTGCAACAAAATAATTCTAAGAATTGTACTAAATTTTAATTAGTATTGATAATCATTTTTTTTTTGGTATATAGAGTATACTAATATACACAACGTAGTTTACGGGAAACATTAGAAAGTCCCACATAGCTTAAATAACCACATGCTTTAATATAAAATCTTCCTAAATTATCTCAGATACTATGCATTAGTTCAAAAAGTATTTGATAGTGTTAAATTTTCTTTATATAAATGTTAATAGCTCTTTATATACTTCTTTGTCATTTAACTGTTACGAAAATAACAAATTTTCTTTTAGTTAAAATAAACCTCAACAAAATTTAGTAAAAGCATGACTGAAATATATCATTTCTTTTTACCAAAAAGATTGTAAGATTTAGTATATTTTTTAGTATATATCACAAGTCGAAAAGGAAAATAATATTTTTTCTTATTATTACTTGTAACTAAAATTAACAAGGAAGGTTTGTTCTAACTTTATATATTTGTTTTTTCTCTTTTTAATGATATTCTCATTTTTTTTTCCCTATCTGGCAGGCCGCTTATAATGCAAGCGAAACCACGTCAAGGCTCTTGACTAAAATTATATGCAACATTGCCATTCACTAGCTAATGCATTAACTTTTCTTAACTACTATCAGAAATTTATGTTTCTTTGGAAATTAGTCTCAAGCAGAATGCAACGAAAGATGCTATTTGATAGCAGAAGATTATAATAATGAAAACACCTGCCAGAGTGTGAATTTCAAGATAGAGTATAAAAAATTAAAGTTTACTCACACACACTCATAATACGATTAAAAAAATATTGCTTTATAGAAAGCTTAGTTTCCAATATCCTTCTCAAGACTCACACAGATTTAAACTCCAAGACGTAGCGTTATTATTACAATTAAACACCGTACAACATACAGCAGAGCCATTCTCTGAATGATTTAGATTACATTATCGCTGATTAAATACATAGTTAATAATCTTTTAATTTAATTCTTCAATTACAGAAAAATGTGATTCCAAATTTAACGTACATATGATTAAAATAACGTACATACGATTAATTTAGTATTGATTTATTGAAAAAAATTCTTGCATTTATTGTACGGTTAAATTAATTTATCCGAGTTTGGAATCTACATTCATTTTGATGATTGAAACCCATTTTACTGTATAAAAGAAGGAAATAACTTTGTAATGTTATATTTTAGTTTTCTTTCAGCCGCATATTAAGCATAGAAAATCATAAAAGTGACACAACATTTCACTCACTACTGTTAAAAGCCAATCTACGTTCAAACTATAAATGTATATTAAGTTTTAAAGTAATAAAATTATTCCTACCAGAAAAAATTCTTATATTTAGAATATGCTTAAATTAATTTATCTGAGTTTGGAATCTAACTTCATTTTCATGATTGGTGTGAATTTCACCATGTATGAGAAGGAAATATCTTTGTAATGTTACATTTTAGTTTTGCTTTAGTCATCTTCACATATCATACATGGAAGCTTGTAGAAGTTATTCAACGTTTCACTTACAGCAGTTATAAATTAATTTACGTTCAAAATATACGAGTACATCAAGTTTCAAAGTTATAAAGAGGGAGAGTTATTCATACCTATAAAAATAACTTACTTCATTTAGGTAGTTAAAAATTAACTTCTTCAGAGTAAATTGCGCTTGATCGGAATGATGATAATATACCTTGTAGGAACTAATTAAGTAAGCTTATATATCGATAAGAATCTCATTTTCTTAGCGCAAATCAAGCAAAGAGATAGCGACTCAGAGACTTCAAACGTGTAGTTTGTAAATCAAATAACAAATTAGAATAACTCTTTTGCATAGCTTACCTGTTCAGTTTTCAGTGCAATGTATTT
Organism: Nephila pilipes; assembly: GCA_019974015.1. Lineage (NCBI taxonomy): Eukaryota > Metazoa > Arthropoda > Arachnida > Araneae > Nephilidae > Nephila > Nephila pilipes. The sequence continues at coordinate 190,860 of BMAW01105872.1, forward strand.
TCTCTTTCATGATTAGGAAATTAAACATCAAAAGGAAAGTATGCTTCGTAACCAAATCCAGTTACATGTTTAATGAGATACAAGGTCTAAGTAATTGAGTATTCTCGCATTTTGCTCTTAGATTGCTGATGGAAATTCTAAAATTTTCTTTTATCAAAACTGTATTCTGTTAATCTCTCATTGTATAAGAGTATGCTTTATAAAGAGAATTACTAATTAGAATTATCCGTATTTATGATTTCAATATTTAAAATATTCGATTTTCAGATTGTTGTTAACAGAATAGAATAATGATGTTTTGTGTTTGTTACATCTGTGAGGAATGTGTGTAATTATCAAGTGTTCGTATTTTAAAGAAGTATAGGTTCATTGATGCCTTTAATATAAAATTGTTGTTTTCTTTCATAATTGTTTATCATAAAAACAATTATTTTTATAGTTACATATTTCATTTTACTGAATTTCATCTCCTAATTTAAAATCCGTTTTTTAGAAATTTTTATTAAGAAAGTTATTTGTTTTGTGCAAGTTTTTGTGAATTGGAAAGGTTTTTTTTTTTAAAAAAAAAAAAGAAAAACAAATGTAGGATTCAAAAATATTGAAATTAATTCTTACATTTGAAATCCCTTGAAAATATTTTAGAGACTCCTTCAAATCAACTAACGCAGAAATAAGTTTTTACTGTAAAACACAGCATTGTTGTTATTTTTATTAAAAACAATAATGTCTATTTATATTGTCTATTAATTTCTTTAAAAAATTTGCTCTTATATAAGGGTTTTTAGATTCTTAAGAATGTTGTAATACTTAAGTCATTTTAAAAAAATTCTGTATATTTTATTTTTTATCATTTATTTTTATTTTGCAATTGTTTCGATCGAGATACTAACAGTATAGGTTATCATCCGTATATGTAAAACAATTATGAATTATTTATACCTGTATCAAACTGTTTATATATATCCATTTCTATCTCTTTCCCTCACGCCTTCTTACAGAAGCAACTAAAATCTGTGCAATGACGAGTTCAAAATCTTGTTTTTACAAGTGAATTTTATTTATTTAGCTAGTAAAATATTTTCGCTGTAATGGTAAAATATTTTGTACGGAATTCGAAAGCTGAAAAACTGCATACGAACTACTTACAGTTACAAGAAGACCTTATAGTTAAAAGTTGGGATCAGAAGAACAACGCGTTCCTTCGAAACCATTTTATTACCTAAAAGAGTGAAAACGTTAAACTCAGCGACTCGCCAAAAACCTGTTATTTCCTATTCCAAAAAAATATTCCTAAAAAGACTCGGAATAGGATCGATTCAGTTCGAAAGGCAGCTATTATGTTCTTCAACTATTCAGCACTGCTTGCTTAGTTCTTCATAACCTATTCATTTAATATTATCAATAATCTTTACTATTTCTACTCTTTATATTCACGTAATCGAAGTACTCCTTTTACTTACGATATTCACTGGTCTTTAAAACGATTACTCTTTCCTTACGAAATTACCTTCAAAATTAGGAAATTTTATTATTCTAGATCGTGTAATCATACAGAAAAAAAGAAATTGTACTCAAAACGAAGAATATAAGCTGTAATAAGTGTATATATTTATTAAAACAGAAAATTTACTGAAAAATATGATTATTTCTCCATTCGATTGCTGTAAGTTGTGATATTCCAGAATAATGGTTTTACAAACAAAGAAATTCACGTCAGTTCAACAAATTCTTATAAAGCAATAGTTCTCAATAATATTTTTAGTGTGAAGTTTTTAATGCAAAGACTTTATGTCAAGCAGTTTTAATAACTGAGTTACTAATTGTTATGGAATACGATTGTAAGTACAATAGAAACTTTAATTTTTGAATTAATTAAAAATGTATGCTCATTTCACAATCAATTTTAAAATTGAATCAAAACTGAACTTTTCTCTTTAATTTTATACATAATTCAATCCCTAATTTGTATTGTTATTTAGAAATTTTTGTACCAAATATAAAATATATTTTCGAATTCTAATAAGAAATCAATATGAAAGCCAGAGATTTAACAAAATGTGCATAAAATACATAAATATTTTATACTTATGCATTTATAATTCTTTCTATGAATACTTTTAATTGTCAACAAGCATTTTAGTTATTATTGTCAACACATATTTTAAGACAAATTATTCAAAGACATTTTGTTACAGGATGTTTACATACATTGATGCAATATTTAAAAATCTTACAATTTAATTATAATCAAATCTGAGAAGGATTTTCGAAGAATTCTTTGTGAAAATTCTCTTCTTTATTTTCTTCCTTATTATTATGTATTACGCAAATGAATAGAGAATCAGAATAGAATACGAATTTAAATATTTGATGTTTTTAATATGTGCTATCATTAACTTATATCTTTCAGTAAAATATTGAAAATAATTAAACAAACTAATGCACATAACAGTAAATATTTGTAGGTACATGTAGAGCATACGTACATAGTTCGCAGCAAGATAATTATATCTTAATCAGGTATTGTTTATTAAATTATTGGTATAAACTTTAAAATCTTTTACTTAATAATATTTAGTCCAGTATTTTCAAATAATGGTAAAAACTGTCCTAAAATTCTTAATAAAACATTTTATAAAATTTATTATCTTTGCTATTATAATCTATGGCTTGAAATTGAGATTCAGATATATCAGCAACTGTAGCAAACTGTATATTTTCCAGAATTCCTTACAAAGTTTTAACTGCAATTTTAAAAAAAAAAAATGTGTGATTTATATTTAATTTTTGTAAGAATTTAAATACTAGATATAAGCTGTATGACGTTTAATTTATTAAATACATATTATATCTTTAAATTCATAGCTAAATTTATCTCTTTTCTTTTCTTCGATTATTTGATTCAAAATCATTTTTGATATGTTTAATTTTTTAAAAGTTTATATTTCTGTTAATATACTGTATGGGGAACAGTTAGAGAAAGAATTAAAATCACCCAAAAGTTTGTGAGATCAATTAATCTGTTTAAATGCTGCTGCAATAATACTCATTTAAATAATTTCCGAAACTGTTTCTTCTTTGTTAACAGGAATTCGCGAGCAGTCCTGAAAAAGAAAAGAGATACTCTTAAGCAAATATTCGGCCTGAACAAAAGTTATAAGAAAACATTTCGCATTTTATGACAGACTTAGAGGCTGATGGGATATAAGGAGTAAAAAAGCTTTGAACACATTCTTGGTGAAAAAGGCAAATTCGCTTGCAGTCTTAAATCCACCTTTGCCTTAGTGCTTTTACTCACTCACGTCCATTGTTTGGACTTATTTCATTATATATAATATTAAAAAAAATTCCCAGCTTCATATTTCATTTGTTGGTAAAGAGTATAATTTCAGTCATTAATTTAGATTTTAAAGCAACATATTAAATTAAAAATTTCTGTTGTAAAATGAAGTTCTAAAAACTGAAGATTATTTGATACAGCTGTTTGCAACTTCAAATCCTCAAATAAGCGATACATCAATGGTATTAAAATTTTTAATAATAGTTTTGTGGTTAGTGATATAAATTATTGCAACTGTACCGAATGTAAATAACAATATTGAGGATCAAGTATAATATAATAATGAGGAATTCACGATATAAAAAAATTATATAAGCCCTCGGAGGAACACTGACGAAACTATTGGCGAATGATTTGCAGTCAATATCATTTCAAAGAACAGAAATTCCTATCTCTACTTAGAGTAGAAGCTTTAATAACTGTTTATGTGTTCTAAAGAAGGCTTCTAGTTATCTTTTTATGATGACACAATAGTTCCTTATCATACTCCTTCTAAAGTTTCAACCACTATCGAATGGCGAAGTCAACACATAAGCTAGGGTCCCATTCATTATATCCATATTAGTGTGAGGACTTTAAACCTTGAAAAAATTAATATTATTTATTTATTGTAAATGTCAATTTTGCTTTGCATGTATAAAAATTAAATTATATGCAGAATTTAAAAATTTATTTTTGTAATTGGTGTGTTACAAAGCATTGTAATATAACAAGAATAAATTTTGAATTAAGGTGGATTATGGATGCCAAAAATACATTTAAATATATGTTACTCAAAGGATACTCATCCATAAAATTGGCAATCATCTAAACATCTTCAGAGCTTTAATGCATATCCGATATTAATAAAAAATTTCATGTGTCTTAGCAAACTTTCATTATCAATTTTTCTGAACCAAGCAACAGCGGATAATACTAATTCTACAAAATCAGCTTTATGTAAATTATATTTACTAATGAAAGTATACTACGGCGGTCAGCATTATTTTCTTTCGCACACTAGATAGTAGATTATATTCTATATACAAACTTGAAGGTGTTTCAAGGCCTACTTTTTATTATCTAAAATTTTTTGATATAATTAAAATGTCTGTTAAAAAAGCAGAAAATATCCTTATAATTCATAAAATTATTTTCAAGTGTATTATTTTGTTTTTGAGTCACGTAATTGAGCGAAACTCTATTTCATTATTTTATGACTGAAGAAGATAAAGAGAACAAGTAAATTAATTCCATAAAATCATTTTTTAATATTTTATTTTGGGTCTACAACATGGCAACAAAATTCTGAATCAGACAATAATGCAACATAGGATACGGAAGAATCCTAATTATGCAATTACGATATTTCTTAGTATTTCAAATCATTATAGCTAAATATACAGTTAATTCTAAAATAATAATGCAATATATAATAAAACATTATGTTGAAATAATTAATCATGAACACACAAAAATCTGCAAGAAAGCCAAGTTGAATATTTGGCGCAAAATGTGGTTCAATATGATAATATGACATTCCCAAATCTGGTCAATGTTTATTATTCAGAATAAATTACAACAATGATATTTGGTAAACAGAAAATTTTCAAGATTTATTTTTTAATCTTTGGTACAAGGATATTTTTGAAATTCGAATAAGACTATAAAATACAACCTGCGCAAATAGACACAGCATTAATTAATAAAATTCATCTTACCTTACAAAGACTCTTTAACTGTGAAATCCTAAAACCAAAAAAGGAATGAAAGTACAATTTTTTTAAATATATAAGCTGTATTAAAGCAAAAAAAATGTTAAAAACTAGTATGAACAATCTTCATCCAAAGTGCATGTTTTAAATATATAATTATTCTAATTACATTTAAACATGCATTGTAAGTGCTCATTGTATTCTCCTTGGATGAATTTCTATATACATTTTTAAATGTAGTTTAATACTCGTAAGCCAAGCATCAAAATTCCTAAATAAGCTATATTCATCCATCATGAGAAAAAAAATAGGATTAAAGAATTTTCAGGCCCGATCCTTAGAACTGATAACTTATAATTGAAAATGTAGTATATATTCTGACCTCCTTCTTACATCTATGTTTCAGGATATCTTATACCTGTAAACATAGCAATGGAAGAAATATGTATGTTTGTCCAGAGAAACATCCGAGCATACCGTTAATCGGAATAAATTTGTATTATTATTCTTTTAAATATTAATGGATAAATATTATTTGATAAGCTTTTACGTATAGGAGATTAGATTAACATAAAAAAGAAGATTCGATGCTTCAAAAATTAGAAAAGAGAACTATTACAAATTATTATACTATTGTTGGAAATAAAGAACCCAACTTAAAAATAATTTTTTTTGAAAAAAATAAAATATATATAATTTTTTTTTCATTAATATAATTTTAGAATACTTAAAGACACATTTTTGTAATTTGCATTACAAATAGTTTTACACTTTGAATGAACTTATTCCTGCTCTTATCATACAAATGCTGAAATGCCCTTGTTACACTAAATGAGATGTCTTAGCGAACTTTTTAAGGTAGAAAGTTACTGATAATTCACTGTAAAAATATCAGTAACGATTCACAAATTAATTTATTTTAACTCAGTAATTACTTTTCAGCAAATATAAATGTGAATTCATTAAATCGTAGGTTATGTTCAAATGTATTTAATATGTTTTAAATTAAAAAAAAAAACATTAAAAGCACCCAAAAAAGCTTAAAATTTGTTAATGACTAAATATTTCTCCAGTACTTCAACTAAACTGTGAAAACATATTTTAACTTACGTAGAATAATATGAATAGGATTATGTTATGATTGATATTACAAATATTTACAAATTATTAAAATTTATTTTACCATTATTTATACACTTTAGGAAAACCTATTCTTCGAATGATCTCTATTGGACGATGGATGAATTTAAAATTTTTAGAATGATACAGAAACTACTTGATATAAAAGAAAATGCCAAAATATTTTAACTTCTCTTAAATGACTAATTTATTCTTTTTTTTTTAATTTTTTTAATTATGTTAGAAACAAGAGAGTACAAAGAATTTGCTTCAATTAATATAAATATTTATTGTTTCATATATTTTTTTCATTAAAAAAATTATTATAATTAATATTTTAGAAAAATCTATGAAGACAAATTTTAAACGTAAGCTTTTGCAACAAAGTATATATTTACTAAAGATATCAACCATATCCTACATTGCCTTTTTCCTCATCAATCTTTGGGTTTCTCTTACCCTTTCTAATTTCCCCTTTCTACCGCTCGATTCGTTTGTTGCTGCAAAGATTGAAAGAGGAAATTGGGCAACGAATATCCAATTTTGACCGGAACTCCACTCCACTGCACATCCTATATCCATAACCCATCACACACAATCACGCCATTGTTGCTTAGGAAAAAAGAAAGGCTTTGCCAGCTCATGGTATTATTCAAAACATGGAAGAGAAATTCAATCGCAGGACCTCAGTTAACGAATTCTATACCATGCTGTGTGACCACATCACCTTTAAAAAGAGCAATATGGGTTTTTAATATGAAACAATTTAATGAAGTTATTTTAAAAAAAACTAATGCTAGTTATGGAAAATTGAATAAAAATAATTTTAAACACTTGAAACTAATTTTTAATAAATATATTGTAACAAGTATTTTAAATTGATTTTTTAATCATAATTGGTTGTATATAAGTATAGGATAGTGTCCATCATTTAGTAAAATTCTCTTTCGCTTTACACTTTTCATTAGTGTACAATGAATGCCCTTAAAAAGGATTAAAACAGAAGTTTTGTGCATGTAATCGATATAATATTTTGTAATTTTCTTAATTTGATATGAAAGCTTATATATTGTAGACATGCACTTTATCTGACAAAATGTAATACAATTTGCTAAACATTAATTTAAGAACTTCAGAAAATTTATCTGAATTTGTTTTTTACTACACTTTGTCTCATGAAAAGAACTCTTATATTGTCTTATAAAAAGTTGTCGCTAAATATTTTATTCTATATTTAATAACCCAAACCTTTCAACAATTTCTTCATTCTATTCAAATCATGTCCGGGGCACCAAATATAAGTAATTGCTATATAAATATGTGTTGCTTTAATTATTATCAGACGATTTAGAACTATATTGATTTATTTACAAGACATTATATTTACAAGTGCGATTGTATTGCTAGCACTAATGGTGGGCAGAAAAAGAATACAGAATAATTATTTTTATAGTAAACGTAAAACAAAACGCAAGTTGAGTAGTATCTGTCCTTGCTCTGTTCAAGCAATTAAATATCACCACAAACTCTTCCATAAATAGGGATTTTGATAATTTTAGTTAATGTATTAAAATATATTAACCCATAATTTTTCAAAAAAATAATAGGGAAGAAAGTAACATTAGCACAATATCCATGATACATTACGCAATATTCATGATAATTTTGGAAAAATAATTGTTTTGAAATAACAATCAATAATAAATACACTCAAATGTTGAATATCAATGAATAAATTCATGATCATGTTGTATAGCATTATAGCCTTTCAAGAATTTCAACGTTGTAAATAACGTTTGGCTTCTTCATAATACCAGGATGAATGAAACATATTTGAAAATGGTATTCATAAGTTATGAAAATATCAAATAAAAAGTGAAAACATGACAAACACATGAACGTTTTCAATTAAAATACGCATTGAACCAATTGAACTGCAATAACTGAAATAGTGCATATTTGCATAGAATTTTATAAAGTTTTACTACTATAAATCACTTGTACTTTTCTTTTTTTTTTACCTTTTGAACTGATTTAGAAAGCATTATTTAGAACTTTCAAAGTAATTTTAAAAAAAATTGTGAATTCAAACATTTAAATATATTTCCATTATTTTAAATCATTGTCATATTTATCAAAAACTTTCATTGGATTTCCTTGAGGGATTACTTATTTAAATAATAAGTTTTAAATTACATTCAATTAAAAAACATTTGAGATTTTAATTTTCTTTATTACTCTTTACTTTTCAATTATCAATTTAAATAAATGCTGAAAAGCACTTTCTCCAGCAATGTTTTCGCAAGTATTTGGTATTAAAAATACATTAATCTCAATTCTTTCAAAAATATAGATAAGAATAAAAGAGCATACTCATTCTTGAAATATATTTATTTGAAGCAGCTGTGAGGGTTAATCAAAGAAACTGATGGATTCAATTGAATAATAAATATTTATTCAGTATCTATCAAAGAGTCATGAATTAAAGACAAGTATTGTTTTATTTAATACTTACTTTTTTATGATTGTAATACTGAATGATTAACGTCTTGTTACTTCAGCCGTATTGAAATAGAAGGAAAAAGTGTGTTTGGTTATTTATCTTTTGAGTCTCTTCAAAATTAGAAAGAGGATATTTATATTCACTAACATTAATCAAGATAAAACCGTCTTCCTCTTTCTTGTTTATTTGGGAATCTTTAATCATGTTTGCTGAAAGTGACATAAGAGGAATATACTTTTATCATCTGTTATTTGATTGAGTTGTCTTCAGGCAGACTTAAATAAAAAAAAGTTTGAATAACACTTCTCTTATACTACTTTATCATACTTTTGAAGATTTAAAATAATTTTTTTATCACTTTAACATTGAAAATGATTTAAGTAAAAAATATATTTTTTTTATTTGAAGTTAATTAATGGCCTGTAAAAAATGTATGCCATAGTGTTTGTTATGTTAAACTCCATACACATGACATAAATCATTGTCTGAAAACAATACTTAAATTTGTAAATAAGTTAATGGTAAAATGTTTCCGATAATTTATACTAAAAAATACACTAATTACATACATAAATTAGTAAAGAAAGACATAAATTAAATATGATATTTTTAAATATAGTTATGTTAAAAAATATTAAATTTTAGTGTAGAACTTATTGGACATAACAATATATTTTTATGTATTTTTAAGATATATCCAATGAAATAACAAAAGAAACACTATAATGTAGAGCTATGATTAATGCGAATGTATGAAGAATATTCCTGTAAAGTAAGATGTATAACATATCATTCGTTTTTAGTAAGCCACCATTTTTATGAAAAGAAAATAAATTATTACTACAAACTGAATTTTTCCAAGACATTATTATAGAATTAGAATTTTTTTAAAAAAAAAAAACAATTTGACAATATGAATATCAATCACTATTTTCACAAAGGATTTGGTTATGATAAATGTATGAAATAATTTATCAAAAGATAAACATTTAAATAATAATAATTTCATTTTGAGTTATTTGGCTGCGTTAGCTTAGTGGTCATAGTCGCGCCCGCTGGTTTTCCTCGAATTGTATGTTCGAGCCTTGATGCTACTAATGACCAGTCGTGTAGCTGGACCTGAAACAAGAGGAATCAATCGAGGCCTAAAATAATCCCTTTGGTGTGTTGTGTGGAAATTAGAAAATTGAAGTAACAGCGCAGGTTTCGTCTTCGTCACTTGACCGAGTTGACCATGTTCAGCTCATTGTCTTTGAATCAGTGTCGCATTGGCTGTTCTGTCCCGAAGAGCTATTAACAGGATATATCGGTCATTATTTGATGTGATAGCACATGGGCGACCTTGCCATGACCGAAGTCGAACATATCCAGTTTCTTGGAATCAATTCCACAGACTTGCAATGATACTTCTTGCCACTCCAACAGCATCCACTAGTCCTTTGTGTTTGTCCGGATTCCAGTCTCTCCAAAGTATACCAGGCCATGGATTCCAATAGATTACGCTGTCGTGACATTTTTCCAGCCATCTGTTCTCAAAATAACAACCGAAAGGTTGAATTTCACCAAAGAAACAACGAAAAACAAAAGCTTCTAGGAAATAACGATTTCTGCGCTTATATCCTTTTTCTAGGTTTTGATGTCTAGGACGTTGATTTGCATGCGAAGTTTTCTTCTGCTTTGTAATGCACTTTAGACCAAGGGCCACCAAACTTTTTTGATCATCGACTGCCTAAAATCTTAAAATTCTGTTGTCGGTCCCTTTATAAAAATAATATCAAAAGAAAAAGAAAGCTTACCTTTTGCTTAACTAAATTAATTCATTTATGAAACAGTTCAGTCTTTTTTTTTTTTTTTTTTTTTATTTTGATTCTGACAAAATCAATTTTGGATATAAATCAATGAGAAGGATATGCTTGATGACTCTTGGGTAGATTAGCAATATTCGGTTCAAAATTTGTTAATATCAGTCTTACTTCGCCTCAGAGCTCCTTATTCCATTTATTTCTCTTATTTGTTAGAATAGAATTAACATGACTGAAGCCAGATTCAATCATAAATATGAGCTTGAGAATACAATTAAAAGGGGAAAGGCCACATTACAAAGTTTTAGTCAAAGTTCAATTGTCGTAAATTTCAAAATTATTGAAATTATTCACGAAACAGTGAAGACTTAAACAAGTTTAATTTATCTTGAAAGCTTAAAATAATAATTCGTGCTTGAATTAATGTATTATTTTTTCCTTGGTGACGTTTTTGAATATCATTGAACTTTACAAATACCTAGGCTAAATAAGAATATTGTTTATATTTTTTTTGCAATTCGTCACTTGAGGTTGCATTAATTTCAGTAAGAATTTCTGTAACTATTTAAACAATACAAGTTTTGTAAACATTAACCTCTTGACAACTAATGTATTTCGTTGAGTAATAATTGGTTTGACAGTTTATCAATTTCCTCGCTAAGCGCTATTCAAGAGGTTGTGCTCTAAATTAGACCATCTTGCAACAAAATGGTGCAATAATCATTTTTCACAAGTCAGAGAATGAGAACCTTTCACGAAACACACATACTTTAAACGGTAAAAAAAAGTGATAAATAATTATTTTAGAAAAATATGCAGGGATGAGAAATTAAATAAGCTATAATCTAAATGTTTGCGTATTATAAAAACTTTACTTACTATACTGTAATTACAAATGAGATTCCAAGCGAAAATTGTACATACTGCTTTGCTGTCCTTAAATTTGCGATTGAATAGCATTGGTATTCATTCATCGTCCCCCTAGAATGAAGCAACTTCTAATTATTCTATATATACCCCCGGGGGTTCGATATAGACCATTTTGCTGACCCTGCTTTAGAATATGGATGTTTTGTTTTGAGTTAGTTATCTGAAGAAATATTTGCGTAATTTCATTAAATCCATGTGCTCTCCTAATTTTTAAACAGTATATTAAAATGATTATTAATACGTTACGTAAGTTTTCTAATTATGACACATAATAGATATTATAATCCTACCATAAACAATGTACAAAATTAGCTTAAGAAAATCTTTTAATAGCTATATATTTTTAATTAAGTTGCTAGCATTTAATCATATTTATTTTTACAAACGAAATACTTTTCTTTCTTAGGAAAACGACAACTCATTAATAATTTGGAATGTAGATTGAATTTTTTAAAATTATCTCCTAATTAAAAGGATTAAAAACAGTACAACCAGAAAATACTACAGTGTGTCCGTAAAATAATTCTGGTGCTTTAAATAGTAGTAGATATGCCACAAATTATGTTATAGACATCAGTAATACTTTAAATGAAAGAGAAACACTCTAAATTTATGTGTAGAAAATGTTACCCTGGAACTATTGCAAGCTCTAAGACTAATGAACACATACTGTATTTCAAAGAATTTTTCATTGCGTATGGAACTGGAAAGATAAACCTTTTGTTTGAAACATTCGTTGAATGCTCAAGTGTATATTACCTTAATACAGAATGGTTGAATAAACAAATACGTTTTAACATTGATTGCACTGCCAAAGTTTTCATGGGGATATTATAAAGATTTTGAGATTGAGTGCTTTAAAAAAAAGCTTATTCCGTCTTTTGCAGGCTTCAAAAACACTTATTTTTCTGCATAAACTGGTACATCCACTACAGTTTGTTCTTGAAAAATATTTACCAATATAGGAAAACTTCCTCTCTTAGATGAAGCATATACTCTGGTAGGTTATCTGTAGTAAGTATTTTGCATTATTGAATTAACTATTGTCTAATTTCTTAAAAAAGCTCATTTTCCTGGTACATGATTGAGCTTCATATTTCTCTTAGCATAACAACATATCTAAAAAATTAATTTTTTTTAAAACACTCATAACTTACTTCTATAACTGGAAATGAAAATGAGATGTAAAAAGAATATAAGATGCAAACACTTATATCTAATAGTTGTTTGAGGTCCTATGTTAGTTTTGAGCAATCACAGATCTCGTAAAAAGAGCTACTGTACTTTCATCTAATCGAAGTTTCTAACATGTTCTCAGAGACCGAAGTATTATAGCGTATGATGCCACAATAGAAAATAAACAACTTAGCATACTTCACATTTTTTTCAGAAATAAGTTGATCCCTTTGTTTAAAAAATAGACATGTGATACAATGCTAAACCCCTCCCCCCCCAAAAAAAAATGCAAACATATGTATCATGAATCTCATTACTTTTAGATTTACAAATGAGCAAACTTTTGCATGAAAAACCTTTTTCTTAAATTGAACTTAATCTAAATTGTAAACTAACCTATTTTGCTAAAAAAATAAAAAAAAAAATAAATAAATTTACAAAATATATATATATATATATGTTTTAATTCACTTACACTATACAAACTTAATAAAGTGTGTATAACTCACAAAATTTAAGAAGTATTTTTTTAGTTTGAAACTGTTTTCTTTTCCAAAAATATCATAAGCATATGTAAATGAAAATTACGTGAATTCCAATACATCTAAACAGCAAAAATTTCAAATAATAAGAAGGTGGAAAATAGTGCAGAAAACAAAAGTAATATTATTTTTTTAACCATATCTCAGAGGAAATAGCATATAATTTTAGAAATTCTCAAAAATTTGGAAATATAGATTAAAATGTTTACCTAGGATTGTGAAGGTTAAGTTCTGGCCAACTAAGAAAATGTTATTTTAAATACCGTTCATTTTCAACAGTAAAATAACAATTCCTTCATCATATAATGAGATATCACTATAATTGGAGAATAGTTCAAGAATATCTCATGTCTTACACTTACCATTATTGTTTAATAATCAGTGTTGTACATCAAATATTATTCAGGAAAATATATATATACTTAGACAGGAAATAATTATTTGTGAAATATCAATATGATATTCAGAATCAATCGTATCACAATCTGAATAGGGTTTTCAATGAACTTTTACAGTAGAGCAATGGAATTATTCTATATTTTAATGTTTTAATACTAAACAATTCAAGTTCAATAAATGAAGAGCCAAAATATTAAATAAAATAAAAATAGCCCATGTATCAATAGTTTTAAAATTAAAAAAAAGGCACTTTGAAGCTGAAAATTATTCAATTTACTGTAAACAACTTGACGTGTAACAGAATATGAATTTACAATGTATTTCTTAATATTAAATTTTCATTTTAATAAATTTTGTTTTTACTACTTGAGTTAATTCGTTTATTCAAACGAAAAATGTAAATTACACAAAATAATATCCGATCCAGCGGATTTGCGTGTAAGAATTAGGATATGCAATTAAATTAGCTTCCAATTCATTTAATCTAATTATACTAACTCAATTGATTAATCTCATGGAAAACTTTTAATTAAGTAACCGTTAGAGTACAACACATGTGCTATATAAGTTCCAATAAGAGGTAAATAAATCAACACACAAAGCTAACACAATATCATAAAAATAAGATTAAAAGTATGCCATAGTAGAGAGAGTCCGTATTAATCTGACGTCACTTGCGTCTCCACAGATAAGAGAGAAGAGGAGGGACGGAGGAATACATCCAAAGGTGGTATCAAGGGGCTTTCTCTTATGTTTTTGAATGAAATCGTTGGCATTATGTTAGCTTATGGTGTATTGAACCACCACAAACCTTTATGAAAAATCAGTCCGGTAGTGAAAAAGTGAATGTATAGCACGCAATTACAAGCTGCGTAATTGTAATGGCTTTTTTTTTTTTTTTTTTTTTTTTTTTTGCTTACGAAAATAATGAAGTACATTTACCAGGAAATGTTAGAAGGGCAAAATGCAGGAAGTTTCTATATTCCATTTATAAGACTCAGAACTTCTACATATTTCCTCAATCATGAGGGATTTTCTTAACGTGATATCTCCCTTTCAGACAAGATTGGTGCATTGCCGTGGGGCCCCCCCCCCCTCAGTCTCCAAATTTTACTCCCCATGGTCTTTGGACTTTACCAT
>BMAW01105872.1:205514-268966 GCA_019974015.1 Nephila pilipes
CCAAATTTTACTCCCCATGGTCTTTGGACTTTACCATTTTTATTCTTGGAGTTGTCTAAGACCAAGCGTGTATTCTGTTGAAGTTTGAAATCATGGCCATTAAAAAAAATATTACTGAAACCATTTTCGACTCTGACTCCTAATATTGCTCCCGTGTAAGAGAAAAGACTAAACATCGTTTTTCACATTTACTGGACAACTAAGGGCACACGTATTTAAGTTCACTGAACAATTAATAAACTCGGAGTGTTTCTCCTTAATTAGAAGAATATATCTTTTCTTTACAATTTTTTGTTTTGAAGCCATAATTATGCAGAAACTTGCTATTATTTTGAAGTAGCACTCTACATTTCTTATAATACATTAGAAAAAATATTTTTTTTTAAAAAAATGGAGTTAAAATTAATTTTAAATGGTTGATGTAGGTTTTCAGCTTATGGACTTCTCAGCTATAAAAGATATGTCAATCAACAGAAGCCCTCCTTCAAATACTAAATGATTCAGATGAGAAATTTTTTTACCATACAGATGCAGCTTTCAGCTAAAAATAATATTCCTTAAAACTGTAAATAATCGTTAAGAGGGCTTTACGTTAAAAGTTACATTACACTTCATAGCAATGAACTTTGAATGCATCAGAAAAATGTTATTGATAAGGGAACGTTGATAAGAAGGCTTGAGAATTAGTATTCCAACTTGTATGATTCGAGTTAATTTTAATGCATGTGAGCTAAGTTTTCCAAAAGTGTCTTATTTGAATTTACGCACTTCAATTCAATTTTGAAGATAAATTTAGTTTTAATTGTCCCTTTTAATGGAAGTCAAACAAGTTTAAAGTAGCTTTTGTACATTTTTCTTCATTTGTTTCATAATAAATTTTAACATTTATTACAAAAGATATATTTTTAATTTATTTAATAATTTTTGAGCTACTTCTGGAAAATTATGCTTATGAATTGCGAGTGATTTTTAAGAATTGGAGATCAGATAGATTCGAAAAAGTTAAGCAGCTTCCAAAATTTAAATAATAATGGATTTGTTGTAATATCCAAAGTTTATTTCAAAAACTGTAAAGAAAAGTGATTAACCTGAAGAAAATGTGTGAAAGGTAACGAGGAAGCATCAGATGAAATTTGCAATCCCTCATAATAACAAAATTAGCTGTTGCTCCTTTTATTTTTCGAAACATAACTTTGCACCCAGATTCAACTTCACAAATTATTCAGTTAGTAAATTCAGTTATGTTTAGATCACCATTCAAGGTTTCCATTTTCCCATCAGTAAGTGCATCATTAAAATGCCTTGGTATTAGATTGCGTTTTCAATTGGAGTTTAATGGTTAATTAATTCTAATTTTGAACATTAAATGGACATCGATGAATATAACGGAACCTAAAGGGAAATGTTAGAAGGGCGAGTTGAATTTGAAAACCCTTTGAAAGGAGATATTCATGAGGATCTTATTACGAGAGTTAAATAGAAATTGAAGGGAGATTTTTTGTATTCATCAATTATTGATTCGTAATCTTTTCATTAAAACGAGTCGTTACCTAAAATAACATTTGCAGAGTAATTTATTCAATTACACTTCAAGCTAACAATATACTTTCATAAAGAAAATTATTAAGCTTCATTTTGTGCAAATATATATTTATATTTTCTAATAGAATTACATGAATACGGATAAACAAAAAAATTCTACACATGGAGGGAAAAAAAAAGAAATACTCAAAAATGAATGCGCAGACGTACTCATTTTGAAATGAGTTTGTTTGTATCAGATTTGAACGTAATCTTTATCGAATGTAAAACATTACATGTATTCAAAACCAAAAAAAAAGGGGGGGGGGGTCAACACTCCTAAAAAAATTTATTACAAATATAAGGACTACAAATATTCCCTTTACATACTTGCAACGTATTTTAACAAATGGGGCTCAAAAATAAATATGGTTTGCTTAAATATTTCGAACTATATTTCGCATTTACTACGCTACATGTGGAAGAACAGATGAATATTATAATGATACGTACTACGATTCAGTTGTGGAAACGATTCAGTGTTCCTTATATATTTTTATTATTGAAAGCATCCTAATTTAACTGTGATTTACTAATATTTTTTTAAAATGATGTTTCTTTAATTCTGTTAATAATTTGATTCGGGTGGATTTGAGTTTAGTGTACTACTAAGAGACTAGGAAAAATTGAAATTGTTTAGTAATGTTGATGTATAATATTGAGAATTTTCAAATTTGTATAAGTTTTTTCTCTAAAATAATAAATGTTTGAAAAATATTGCATATTTAAAAAGTTATATTGAAAAAATATTCAGAATGAGTTTATTATGTTTCAAGAAATATTATTGATCAGTTTAGAAAATTATTTTCTTTTGAGTAATTATTTGTGTGTTGTAGACTATCCATAATATTACATTGTAATCGTATCTTTAGAAACTTCTTGATTTTAATTCGTACAGATCAGTAATGAAAATTATATTCATGTAATGCAAATATTTGTGTATGATGCTGAGAATATTTTATGGAATAACATTTTGGTACGTAAAAGTAAAAAAAATTATACGCACGGAATATAAAATGTTGACAAAAATAGCTTTTATTTCAGATTATTCTTTTATTAATTGAAGTAAATTTCAGATGCTTTATGACAAAAGAAAGATATTTCTGAATATATTTTTTAAAGAACGTGGTTTTAATGTGTATTTTAGAACGAAAATTTTACAGTCAATTCAGGCATCCTTCTCGTTATGTCTCAAATACTGCTCATCATAATATTCGTGATTGTCTTGTGTATCATTACTATTGTTTTACTTTTTTTTTAAGTTATCTGTTTTAAACTCAAATGACTGGGGTTAGGAACCAGTACTTGCTTTAGTTGTAATTCAAAATTTTATTTTTATATAATTAAGGTTTTAACACAGACATTTCATATCTTAGTTTTTTTTCATAATGTGGCCCAAAAATATTACAAAAATTTAAATAAATATTTGATGTAGTATATTCAGATTTTATTCTATGTATGAATTCCCCAACATTCATGCATATAGAATAAATAAAACAATTTCTTTTAAATTCGATAAATGACACAATTCACACTATAGTTATGAATAATTCATTAAATTGTAAAAACGGTAATAAATGTTCGCCATAGAACAAGACCGATCATATTATCTAGCCCTTTTATTTGTTGATATTTGTATTTTTATTTACAAAATTGAACTCCTTAATCATGCATTTCTTAAAATTAATGTTTTTAAAAAAATATGCTTGTGCCGAAAATTACAAAGTACAACCGAAGTTCTGGTATTGGCTGGAAAAAACAAGAATCACATTTGTACGACAAGGCAACATGACAGATTGTTAAGCAGTACTCAAGATTTGTAGAAAGTAAAACTTTCTATTTCCTCAAAATTCTGTTTTTTACCCCTCACTGTATCATTTCTATTCAAATATATTTTAAAAATTAATATTTTATACACATTTTTAAAAATCAAACTATCATTAATATAAGGTTTGGTATATGTCTTGTTATTCTCAATAGTCGGAATTTCTTCTGAACTTTATTTTACATTAAAAACGATAAGTAAAAATTGTATTAAGGTGATAAATATTACTTTGTGAAAAGAAAATTATGTTAGCTAGTATTAAATTTGAAATTGCATATATAATTTACATATTTACTTATGATTTTCTTAAATACAGTTCATTCCTTTATGGTACATTATAATCAATTTGTGATTAAATTAATTAATTTTCTTCGCAAAATACTAAAAAAAACTTTAATTCAAGATACAAAATTGCACCTGTTTAAATCATAAATCATTATATAACTGTTACAGCTTAATTATCTATCTTGATTAAAAGAGGAAATAGTCTAATCCAATGTTACTTTTTTTAAACAGAATCAGCCTGATAAATACAAAGTATTTATAAATAAAAGATAATATAATTCAGAAGAGCTTACTTACATTTTAACTATTCGCATGTATTTTTCAGGGGGTTTAGAATCATTACAATGCTAGAATAAATATTGGGGCCTTTATTTTTAACATGTTAGAATCAACTAATGATCTAATAAAACGTAACTATATTAAAACATGAAATAATTTGAAATGCCAAATAAGCTTAATCAAACAAAAAGCTGAAATTCCCATTAATAGTCCAAAAATACATCTGTTTAAAGCAGAAATTAAGTTAAAGCTTATAACGGAAATATACAAACAAACGCCAGAAGCAAGTTTAAATATGTTTACCGAGTGACAGTTTAACAACACAATTAAACGAGAATAATTCTATACATATATAAAAAATATACTCCGATTATTTCCTACCGAATATAAAAATTGAATTATGTGAGAAATATGAAAAAATTAAATAAAATAATCGAAATAAAATTGATGTACAAGATGTAAAAAAACTAGCATGTAGAGAAATTTAGTGTTAACGCATACCACACCGGTTTTTTTTCGTAGACATATATGTTGGTGAAATTATTAATTTTTGGCTTTATATGATTTACGACCAATTTAATTATATGGTGAATATGATAACTGTTTACCTTATTTTGACAAATTATTTAAAAAAATATAGCGTTATAAGTTTTATGCAATTTACATAGATACCCAATGTCATACTATTTGATTCATTCAGGTCAAAAATGAACTCAATTTTAAGGATCATGTGCAAACACCAATACATTATGACGGAGGCTGTTGCAGTAGAACATAATATAGGTCATAACAAAATTGAAAAAGTTTATGCATATCATTACGCATATCTAAGTGCAAAAATCACATTATTTAAAATTCTGCTTTTAACAAATAACCGTAATTTCTCCATAAAATATATTTTTGCCCAAAAGCACTTTTTTATAGACAAATATTAAAGGTAAGGTTTTTCGATTCGGAATAATTTTAGTTTTATTTTTGTATTCAATTTTAAAATGCCTGTCATGTCTTGAAATAGGCAAGTTTACAAAATATTTTTATAGGCAATTAATTTTTCTGAGAGAGTAATTTCATGTAAATTTTACAATGCTTGTTTAGATCAAAAATTACAAAATGAACAAAATCAATTTGAAAAATAAAACACGATAATCAATTTCAGTATTTTTTATTATTCTATATTCCAAAATTTCTCTACAATATGCGACATTATGTATGTAAATTAAATGTATTTACCAAAAAAAAGGTCAATTGAAAAGTCCTCGGCCTACCATAGTAAAACACATTTTTTTGGCAAAATTAGTTTCTTTATTCAACATAATTCCCTTCAAGGATGATGCACTGATTATAGCGACCCTCCAACTTTTCGATACCATTTTTTGTAGCACGATTTTTCAAAATAGGCCTCGTTTCAGCGATCACCTCTTCATTCGAAGAAAATTTCTTCCCAGCGAGCATTCTTTTGAGATCTGAGAACAGGAAATAGTCACTGGGGGCCAGATCTGGAGAATACGGTGGATGAGGAAGCAATTCGAAGCCCAATTCATGGATTTTTGCCATCGTTTTCACTGACTTGTGACACGGTGCATTGTCTTGGTGAAGCAGCACTTTCTTTTTCTTCAAATGCGGCCGTTTTTCGGCGATTTCGGCCTTCAAACGGTCTAATAACGCTATGTAATAGTCGCTGTTGATGGTCCTTCCTTTTCAAGGTAGTCAATGAAATTTATCCCATGCGCATCCCAAAATACAGACGCCATAACCTTGCCAGCCGACTGCTGCGTTTTCCCACGCTTTGGAGCGGGTTCGTGTGCAGTCCACTCGGATGACTGTCAATTGGACTTCGGAGTGAAATGATGGAGCCATGTTTCATCCACTGCCACATATCGACGCAAAAACTCGGGTTTATTACGCTTGATCATCTTCAAACACTGCTCCGAATCATCAACTCGTCGTTGTTTTGGGTCAAAAGTGAGCTCGCGCGGCACCCACTTTCCACAGAGCTTTCTCATACACAAATATTCGTGAATGATATGATGTACACGTTCAGTTGATATCTTTAGAGTGTCTGCTATTTCATTCAATTTCAATTTACGGTCATTCAAAATCATTTTGTGGAGTTTTTTTTTAATGTGTTCGTCGGTAACAACCTCTTTTGGGCATCCACTGTGTTCACCGGCTTTGGTGCTCATTTCACCACGTCTAAATTTAGCATACCAATCCTTGATGGTTGATTTTCCTGGGGCAGTGTCCGGAAATTCGGCAGCAAGCCAAGTTTTTGCTTCAACTGTATTTTTTTCCTTCAAAAAGCAATATTTTATCAATACGCGATATTCCTTTTTATCCATTTTTTTCACAATAACAAAAGTTGCTTCACTCAAAATGCTATAATTCACAAACTAATCATCCGACAGCTGTCAAATTTAATCACGCATCTTTTGAGGGAAGGGATAACTAAAAAAACATATGGATTTAATTCTTGTAGCGCCATCTATGTGTCAGGCCGGGGACTTTTCAATTGAACTCTTAATGCATAATGGATATTTTGTCTTAATTATGAACTGATCCTCCATTTTGTTTAGATGTATATCATTAACAACCTTAATGCAGAAAAGTTAAGCTTTCATGTGACCATACTGCTTTGCTTTATTTGAAAACACTTTGTGATATTTTTTTTTAAAAAAAAAATCTTGTTAAATTGATATTTTTTTTATAATCATAAGGGACTAGCTCTGTCTAAGTAAATTTTAATCCACTAACACCATTTAAAAATGGCACATGTGTTTAGTAAAAAAAATAAATAAAATTCCTTGTATACAAATGTTTTACAACCTAAGTGTGTTCAAGTTCGTAACTCAAAGAGGCAAAAACTACTATGTAGAATGGATGGTTTAATAGACCAAGCAGAAATTCTTACATATAATAGTTTACACTATAATGGTACAATATATTCCGAAAATATAGCTGTATTAATTGATTGTACAGATGATTTGCCTCTCTTTGAGAAAGTTAAGGAATTGGTTCTACATTTTTATAAATGTTTTATACATGCATATTTAATATATTATTTATTTGAAACAGCACTTTTTGAAAAGCATTTTCACTCATATTTAATAACTTCACGAAATGTTGTTGATTTGAAAGAAGTAAAAAATCTGTTAAATTATGTACCTTTACATATTAGAATTTTCTATATTTTAAATACCTCATTGTACTTTACATTAAAACATAAGCTATGTTGTACAAATGAGGATGAAGTAGGATTATAGTATGGATTAGATAACAGTGTTTATAAGTAATTTTTAAAATGACATATATTCATCTGTAGGAGTTTAAAACTTGCACTTTTTTTTTAACATTCTTGTTAATAAATTATAAATGATTTATGCATCTGATGTGTTTGTGAGTGATATTCAAAATAATTTTTTCAAAAATATGATTTGGTGTATTTTTTTCAGTTTAGAATGAATCAGTAATTATAGGTATTAGCTTTGTTGTGATGTTAATTCAAAAAGAAATGCATGTCAATTAAAAAAAAGGGGGACATTAAAAAGACTGTACACAAAATTTTTACTATGAAAAATCAAATATTCTACATAATGTTTCCAAGATATTTGTAATAACTTATTATTAAAAGATTGAATTTTAAATAAAACCCAATTTTCTGCATGTACTCGTATAGGATTTTAACAAAACTATGTATATCGCTTCTAGAAACATAAATATAATTTTTAATGAACCAAATTGCTTCTGGAACTACTAGCTCAATTTTTTTACACATTTGTTTTGAAAAGAATTTAATTCTTTAATCGAATCTATTTTTGTCATTTTCAAAGGTTTATTAAACACTTGAATTGATTGAAATTTGAAGCATGAGTTTAAAATACAGTTTATGATCACATAATAGTTGCATTTTTATTTCTAAAGGTAACAGTTTTGTTACACACAATAAATGCAAGAATTTTGATTCGAGCGTATGTTAAATAATGTGTTAGATGAAGAAAATGAAACGAGAAACTACTGGAGCGCTTATTTATGTCCCTTAAAATTTGAGTAGATATATATTTTTCAGTTTAAAATTCATGTTCGATTCAACAACATTACCGAAAATGAATGCAATACGTACTTAACTCACTTTATTGTTTCATACTCATTCATTACAACAGTATCGAAAATGAATAGAATATATACTTTATTGTTTCATGCTCATATTTGAAGCAGTAACAAGCTTTAAAAATGAACACATTATATACTCATTTTGTTATTTCATTCTCATATTCGATACATTAACAGATTCAAAAATGAATACATGATATACTCATTTTTCTATTCCACACTCATATTTGATACACAAATATTTTCAAAAATGATTATGTGAAGTTTCCATTTTGAGCACGTACCAGTTACTAAAAATGAGTACGTGAAGTTTCCATTTTCAGTACTTGAGAATCTTAAATTTGAATACTTAGGGATCAGAGACATTTTGAGTATGTGAAGTATTCAAAAGTGAATACTTTGTACTCACTTTTGAATACCCGTTTTTGGCAGTGCATCTTTTGTGCAAGCTATAAATATATTGTTTATATTTTCTTGCTAAGGAAAAAGAATATCATGGAAAGTTAATCTCAAATGCTCTACTCTGATTTTTTTAACGTTGAAACAGAGTAACATAATTGTTATAAACTACTAGCTCGTCATTTTGAGCTGAGAAGAGCTACATACATAGTTCCTCGTTCTTCTAGCATCCACTTTTCTTCAATGCTTAAAAGCTCGGATCTATTTAACAATTATCAGCCTAAGCTCGGATCTATTTAACAGTTATCAGCCCTTATTGTTATTAACCTTTTCGATCAACGATAACGTTTAAAGGGACTCAAAACTTGTATTGGGTAGACTGTTTATTAACGTCTCCATTAGAAACAACACTAGAGCTCCTAACTTCGAAATTTTGTTGACGAAGTTAAGTAACGAAGACATTTGAGCTAACACCCCACTCTCTAGACTTCTACATCATACCAACTTAAGAACATTGATCCTTAACAGACTTACTACACTTCAGCTACACCACAGATATTTTTTTGGCATTAGGACTCAAACCCATGACTCGACTGAGAAAACTCCAACCATAAGTTTGTGATTACTTGACAAGTCTGCTTTCGCACGGTATATCAAATAAAAATGGAACATTCCAATTTGTTTAAGCTAGCACCCTTGACAACTCAACTACTGTGGAAGCTTTTCATTTGTCATTTTACCGTGATTAAAAATTAGGTAGTTCGATGTTAAAGAATTTTTTTCAAGTATTTCTGCATCGAATTTAAAGCAAAAAATAATGTTCCCAACCATGCTTACCTAAAATTAAAATTCAAGTAAAATTTATTATAATACGGAGACTTTTAAATTATTTTGTAAGATATTCATTATATTATGAATTTTTGCTTAATGATAATAAAATTTTATTGCAAAGTTGTGTGAAAAAATAAGATTGAAGGATAGTTAGGTTATAATAATTTGAAGGGGGTAGTTAGATTAATTAATCTAAAAATAAAATGTATCTCGATTAATTATATGTAACAAAGAATGAAAATATTCTGATGGGTTAGTGGAGAATAATCTATTATCCTAAACACTTTAATTAAAATCCCACCATGTAATCTAATTTAAAAATTGAGAATAATAATTTTTTTGGTAAACAAATTGTCTGCTGTGCCAGAGTCTCTTGCCAATTTTGTAATATATAAAGAAATTAGTTTCATTGATAACAATAACATGATCAAACAAATAAAATAATATTTAATAATGTTGTACGAAAATGTTATAGTTGCTAATGTAATATTAGTAATAACAATACAAAATTATTTTTGTTTGAAGTAGAAAGAAGTAAAATAGGTCTTATGCGTAAACAGAGACAATTTTTGAAGGAAATATTTTTCTCAAGCGAGGTTCGAGTTTAAATAAAATATTTCTTAGCGTTATACAATAACTTACAGTACTTTCTATTCTTAACAAACCTGTCATTTTGAAAAGGGGAGGTTATCTCTATTTTTTTTTTTTTTTTTTTTTTTTTTTTTTTTTTTTGGGATCGCTGTTCTTAAGCATAGACTTACTTATTTCTTATAAAAAGGGACATATTTCATCCTTGAAAGCACTTATAGATGGATTTCATTCCACGATACTATTTCAAACGGGTTATTTCCTAGATCGGGGATCTCATCTACTCCACCAGACATACGGAGAAAGTTTCTCAAGCTCTACTTCACTCAAATGCAGGACACTAGGAAGTACTACTAATTTTCCTACCAGACGATTGAAAAGATTGCTATAGTGAAATAACAAATGAGTAGCCCGCAACTACAACGGACGAATCATCTGAAAAATTTTAACTTTCTTTCAAGATCGTCTTGGCTATTATTTGTACATTTTCTAAGGTTTCTAAATGACATAGATTTTTATCAGGGATCTTATAAAAGTATATGTATTTGTTATTTAAATGATCTTGATGCCTCCCAAACCCAGGTTTATTTTTGAAACGAGCCATCTTTGCACAGGAAAAATAATTTTTAGGCAGATCCTGTAAGACCATAAATAAATATATGGGTATTCTTACATGATGTGTAAAAATATTTATACTGGTAAAACAAAATGTTAAATATTAAATTGTATTTTATTTTACAGGTATAAAAATCTAATAAAACTCCTTTTAATATTATTTTCAGTTTTCTAGAAATATTATGGAAACATTTTTTTTTTTTTTTTGCTTCTCCTTATCTAAATGACGATTAAATATAATGAATTATATCTGTACTGAGCTATGCCTTAAGAATATAAATAAATTGATTAAAACAATAAAATGTTTGAGTTTCTTAAACAAATGTGGGAATGTGTTTTAAGGATTTAGTTTAATTGTATTTTGCGGGGATGTAATTTTTTTTTTACATTTTAATTTATACTGTGTTGTGTGTTTTATTGTAATTAGTTCTATTTGGAAGAATAAAGTAATAGTTTCTGTTTACTTTTTAAGTTGATAGTAATTAGTTTTATTATTATTTTATTGATTTTCTTGATATATGTGAAACATACGAAAACAAAACACTTCGATGCGTCCTTTTCATCTTGAATATACTTTATCAAAATTAAATTAAATTAAATGGCTCATATTTAAGTAGTATAAGGGAAAATTCAAGTGTTTAACAGATTTATAAGTAATTCAAAAGGCTTAAGTATCGGCCCATTTCACACGAGTTATGCATTATGTGTTAGGCTGGCTCTCTCTCTCTCTCTCTCTCTCTCTCTCTATCTATCTATCTATCTATCTATCTATCTATCTATCTATCTATCTCTTTTTCTCGTAAAACGTTTTTAAATGATAAAAATTTTGAAAATAGGGAATATTGTTCCTAATTTACAAAATTATCGGTTTTCGCAATAACAATGAAGTAGGAATATATTTTAGTAATATTTTAACAGTTAAATTGAAATACTTAGCTAAACTATTGATCATGATTAATGGTAATTCATCATAATTTAGATCTATCATAAATGTATGAGATATCTGCATTCCAAAGCATATACATCATTTTTTTCTTTAACTTTAAAAATTTAACAACTAATTAATTTTTTGCTAAAACCAACCATAGTTTATATTTATAGATGTCCATACAGATAATAAGCTTAATTATAAGAGTAAAATAGTTATAACAGTTACTGAATACAAATATAGAAATCACTTGAATTTTCATTTTTAAAAAATTAATGCACTTAAAGTTAGTACCATGAGAACATTAAAGACTTCAGAATTTTACTTATAAGACATAGATCGAACTAAAATTTTGAGCCGAATCACTTTTTATAAGGTCAGCTTCATCCAAAATACAAGATATTTTAACAATATGTGGTTTTCAGGGAGAGTTGAACTTAACAGTGTTTAAAATCCTTTTTGTAGTTAACGAAAATTTATTTTAGATACTATGGCGAAAATATTTTTGTTTTCAGAGTGTATTCACCTCATTTAATGTTTAGGCAATTTAAGGAACAACAAATAATTTTCTACTGTTATGTATACGCATAAAATAAGTAATATATATGCTCTCTCAGCATGTTTAAAATTGTTACAGGTATATTAAACCTTATTTCTTCATATTTTATACTGCTGAATTACTCCCGAATATTTGTAGGAATATTTTTATCACAGTGTTATGTTTTATTAACGCCGGAATGCATAATACACCACTAAAACATATCAATTGACTTTTGAGATCGATTAATTACATGTGAACTTAAAATATTATATTTTAAGGGGACTTAGTACCTTTCGAAATCAAAAGTAGAACATTTTGACAAACTCTTTTTTCGATTCTTCATAAATCAACAATTTTTGCTCATTTCAATATGAAAATTTGCCAGTTTGTGTAATATAGTGTATAGTTTAAGATATTGGGTCAAATTTTGATATTAAGTTAATATATTTTCTCATATAACAGGAAATATGCGTACAAAAATTTAAAAAATAAATTAGCTAACCTTGTGTTACCCACAAGATAACATTTGAAAGATGTACAGTAGAACCATAATTCTTATACCAAATTAAAGCTAAATAATTACTTTATTCTGTAAATCTTAAATTTTAAATTTATCTTGCATTAAAAAAATTGAAAAATTAAAAAGTTATCCAATTTGTATTTAGTAACTTTTTTTCATGTATCATGTTATAAAATAAAATCTAATCATCCTATTAACAAAATTGAGGTTCACAGAATAAAAATTTACAAGTACAACATTCATGTAAAACTTTACAGCTCTATATGCAAATCATTTTTTTTAATCCGGTGGGAAAGTGTGAAAATAACAAATTGAGAAAAATAGGTTTGTTTACATTGCATTACATAGAACAAGCCACTTTAGACATTTATATATTTTGTTGCACAGGGTGTAATAATTGTCGGATTTTGACGTTGTTTGCTTTAAAATGCTCCTAACATTCATCACTATTTTTCGAAAACAAATTTGAAAAATCGAATTTTTGAAGGGACAAAGGTACTAAGTCCCCTTAAACACATTTTAGTAATTGATCTGTAAAATTCTTAAATTATATAAATTTTCGTAACAATATCTAATATTTGCGTTTTTTTATGTTTAACTTCTGATAATTTCAGTCGTAATTCTTAAACATGCTGTAGAACTGATTCTAATACTTTGAAATGATTGACTGTTCATTAACGTCACACTTAGAAGCAACTCGAGAGCTATTAGAAACCTTGTGTGTTAAAACTCAGTCAATGATGATAATGACATCTGGGCTGGCATTCACACTATGTCGAATTCTATACGACATTGAAAGGATTTGAAACATAGACAGATTTGATTTGCTCAGCCGCGTTAAATGGCGTTTGTTTAACGACATCATGTCTCAAACCCATGATTAACGGCCACAAGCTTGCAAACGAGACCACTCGACAACCTCGTAGCCACCCATACATTGCTGAAACAAACCAATTTGCTGTAATTAGACTCATAAATATTTGTTATTAATAATATGTATATCTAGTATTTTATTTTAATTTCTAGTTTTTTGTTTAAGAGCTTCATTTTCATATGCTTATAGCGTGAGATATCAAGAATAATGCTTCTTTCTACACATATTCTATTATACCTTAAATTGAAATTCTCAAAATTATATTTCTTATTTAATATTAAATTTTATTTTGTACAATTCAATATTCTAATATTATTCAAATTTTACTGCGGCATTCTATATTTGGAATTATAATATTTTTAAACTATTTCTGTGATGGTTGAATGGGCCAATATTGAAATCAAATTATAGAGAAAAAAATCATCAAAAAGACATAGATTGAAAATTTGCATTCAAGAATGAAGAGATCTAGTTTTTTACAGATATTAATTTTAATTGATTGTTTGCTTAATTAACTCTATATGCATCATGACGGTATTATCGATACAAGTAATTTTGCTCCATGTTTGACTGACGTGGACGATATATGAGTTAGCACCCCAATTCTTAATTTCTTATCATGCCAATGGGAGGACGTATTTAGCGTACGTAAGCCTCAGACCTTAATTTTCGAAAAGACTTGACTAGAACCTGATATATTTAGTGTGATTCTGGTACTCTGACAATTAAGCAGCCACACCCACTCAAGATACAGAAGAGTACAATTTGAAATACGAATAATTATCATATTTGTAAAAAGACTTGACTTATACGAGTGAGCTCCAGGTTACATTATATTTGAAATTAATACAAAAATTACATTATATTTGAAATTCATACATTCATGCATACAAATATTCTATAACAATTTTAAACACCAAGTACTTTAAATTTTTTAAAAAAAAACAATTTATGTATTACAAATTTAATTCTAGATTATTGGTTTTTTTTTACACAAATTATCTTTCAGCAGCTTATTATTAGTATGGAAATTGAATTATTATGAAGTCAATTTGTTTGTGAGATTTCTTTTTAGTAATATCAAGCAAATGAATAACAAAAGAAAGTCAAAGTAAATATGAGATGTATTTCACAAATATCTAACAATTACTGAAAATACTTCCTACAATTTTATTTTAACAAAAACTAATTCTATTTTTGTAGTTTTGATATTTATGAATTTTGTATTTAAAACATTTCTTCTTTCATGTGTGAAATTAAATACAATAAACATTTTTTTTCTAATTAATTTACTTACAGCATAATCTTACAATAAATCTGATAAGTAATGAACACTTTCGCCGTATCCTTTTATAATTTCAAAAAATTCTACTCTAGCGAATTTGAAAGATTGCATAAATTTTCACAACACCAAACAAAAACCATAAATAAGATGTAATACATTACTTTCGTTAAAAAAAAACATCATAGATGTAAATGATCGATAACTTCCAGAGCAATCCATAAAATATTTTATTTTAAAAGAACATACTTCACGTATTTTTAGTCACATAAATTCAAGAAAGCTCCGATGTCGGTTAGCATAATTTAAGATATGCCCTTTCTTCGAATCGTTGTATACCTTGATCTATTGTATGGCGATAAATGATGCAGAAAGATATCCTACATCATAACTTTGGATACCATTCCTCACAATTTCCTCTACAATATTGGCACTACCTCTCCTTTTAGATTACATCCAGCTGTTGTTGGTGATTGATGATCTAGTACCACATACCATATCTCTTTCGCCCTTCTTTCTTTTCTGTCAATCCTGTCCATACAGCCTTTTTATCTGTATGAGTTTTGGAAAGGTTATGGGTGCAATTTGTCAACGTATTTCACGAATTAGTTTCGAATGCGTAAATGTCGGAAACGGCCTAAAGAACAGGGCTAAAAACTACCCGACGTCTCTGTGACTTATTGTTTCTCGGTCGAACGATAGGGAAAAAAAGCAATAGAGAGAAGTTTCCAGTTACTAAGTGAGTAGATTATTGGATTGTATGTGTATCTGAAACCACAATGGAGTGAATGATATTGTGAATTATGAATTGTTTTTGTGTATTATTGCGTGGAATGACTCGGTTCCGACTAAACTCGCTGCATCGATAACTGAATCAAAAATAAATAAATTACGAGATCAAACGCAGTCGGCTCGTGAACACAAAGCTTTATATTGGATAGCATGCTTTTATGAATAATCTGTTCATTAGGTTATAAAAGAATAAATTATATATGCTGCTGAATAATTTTGCGACAATTATTCAGTTAAATAACTTTGGGACAACTCTTAAGTTGTAAATAGATTTTAGCTTGTTAGGAGTAAAAATCACATCGGTTTTTTAGCGTAAATATTAGTAGAAAAATTACCCAGCTTATACAACGTATAAATATAGACAAAGAGAGATTTTTATTTCATAATAATCGGTTCAAAACTAAATTTTAAGATATACTATATATTTTTTAAGTATTGTTGCTTTTAAAAAGGGTGAGGCAACCTAGAGGTCATGGTTGCGAACTCGCATTTGTCTCTTAACTTAACTGACAACTTAACGTTAGCTATTGGTTAGTTGTCTAATATTTTTCATTAATTGTTAAATTAAAACTACTACCTACCTAGCAATTAACAAAATATGTATCACAATTTCATAAATATTTTCGTCAGTTTCTAGGATCAATTTTTTT
This sequence comes from Nephila pilipes, assembly GCA_019974015.1. Classification (NCBI taxonomy): domain Eukaryota; kingdom Metazoa; phylum Arthropoda; class Arachnida; order Araneae; family Nephilidae; genus Nephila; species Nephila pilipes. Next base: position 221,612 of record BMAW01105872.1, read on the forward strand.
TTACATGTATAAATCTCAAAATTCTTCTGAAATGTCCATATGTTATGATCATTCTGAATGGTGAAAAGCTCCTTATTTAAACACAAAAAATAGAAATAAATCTGAACAATTACATGAGTTTTATTTTGTGATTTGAAGGATTTTTTAATGAAAATGCCAAATGAATGTCACTTGACCGATGTTCAAAATTACAGGGTCCATCGCCAATAGTCCTCGTGTTGCGTCTAGTACGATGTTAATAAAACCAAACCAAAACAAATTAACGATGATATATAATTCCAACATTAAGAGTATATTTCGTAAATCTGTGCATGATATTTACACTTCATCTTTTGGTATTATTCAACGAACCAGAATTATTAAATAAATATGAAAAAATAAAGGAAATTTAACAACACATCTACGCATTTAACTTATTTCAAAAGTTTTACAAATTAATCAAAACGTTATTATTTTCAGTTAATTAAAAGTTGTAAAATAACGTTTGAAAACATCTTTTACTCAATAAAATCTTCAATTTGGGAAGATTCTGAATAGAAATCAGTCATCTCTTCAAAAAACATTAAACGAATTTATTTTGTTTTTATCTATTTATAAAACGATTAAACTATTAATATAATGCATAAATTTTAAGTAATAGCTTTAATTTTTAGAGATGTTTTTACATAATGAATTGAAATTCTGACTGCTACCAGATATGCGGAAAATTCGAATACTAACAAATCTAACAAGAATAGAAGTTTTCAAGAGACAAAAAACTTAAATAATCATTCAAAATATAAATGTTTTCAGATTTTGTTATAAATGCACTTAATTCTGTTTTTACACGAACTTCTTTTGAACAATTTTGATTTAACACGAATTAGAAGAAAGATTTAATTCCAGTTTTACACGATTGATTTTGATTTAACACGATCGATCCAAATTCTAAGAAGAAAATTTTGCCTTAATTTTATTTTTATAACTGCAACATTGGAAACGAAGTATGTAAAGCGATTTCCATTTGTGAGAATTCCTCGAATTTTATAACTTGAATATTGAATTTCGTCTGCATTTTCAATTTGGTATTCAAAGTGAAAACATCTGCGACACTTGTTTTGATTTCACTGAAACGTTTCAGTCTCATATCAAAACTAGTCTGAAAAAAAAATATTTAAGCGAGTAGTTTCCACTCGACACGAAGAACAATGAGAAAGTACGCTCACGAGAGAGCCAACAATTAAATCTTTATTTATTTTTATCTTATCAACATTTTGATCAATGTTTGGGACATATATATTTATCAATTTCGAGTAAAAGTTGATAAATGATAAGTTATAGTTTAAAACCCCTATTTTATTAAATATAAATGAAACATTTTTCGGCAGCCCTATCGTCACGTGATTTATCTATAACAAGATAGAAAAGTATTGTCTTTTTTATTTCTTAGAACTAGAACCAAACTTTTATTTTTCCATAGATGCAATGGATTTTTTTACTTGAATCATCTTACACTCAATCTTCGGGTACATACCGATTGGCTTTTGAGTACAAACCGAATTAGATTTACAAACATTAAAAATTTTAAAAACGGCATACACGATGAAACTGTGTGTAATGAGTAATGAGAAAAATTAAGAATATATGATGAATTATTAAATTTATGGAGATAATAAAATACATACAGAGATAAAATAACATTGCATTTTCCGAAATGAACAGTTTTATTAAAAGTATTCCTTTAATAATTATTGTTTTTCTATTTGTTTTAAAATGATTATTTGGCAACGAACAAAGTAAATATTTTACTCTGTACACAGAATAAGTCATAACAGAAGTACAGAAAACGAAACCGGCAATAAAATAAGTTTCGGGAGAAATGTGCATCGTTTTCCTTTAATTCCAATTCACGAAACGCACTCCCATCTTATCTGCAGTAGGAAGTGACATCCCAGATTTATCTTCTTAATTATCATGTGGTCAGCTGGAACTTTACAATTGATTGAATGAGGCATGGTGAATTAATTTCCAGCTGGGAATGGCTTGTCAAAGGCAATATCTTGCAATCAGACCCATTGTCAATACTGACGGCATCTGCATTGCGTAGTTATAGGTATTAGAAATACTAGGGCATTCTTAGTAAATATTTATCTTATTCTTTGGATACATCCAATTAATTCTACTATGCATGTTTTAAATTTGTCCATAAATATTTGGAATATTTCTACTTTGAATTCAATTTGTAAGAAATTAAAATAGATTATTGGGATTGAACACTAAATTGTTGAAAATATCCTAATAATTTGTTAATGAATAAAAAAAAATATGAATAATGATAAAATATCATAATATAATTCACTGGACTTCAGCATCGTTATCTTGATGAAAACGTACTTTATTATTTTGTGTAAAAAATAATTTAGTTAAGCTTATTCATCTCGGTGATGAAAAAAAAAATGGTACAGCCAATATTTTTATTATATTCTTACATAATTGAATTTTTTTTATCAATATTAAATCGCATTCAACAACGTAAAATCCAATCTATGCGAATGAGTACAATATTTAGTGAGACAAATATGTATTCTGTAAACATCCCTCATAAATAACATGCATTAAAACCATATTTAAAACCCAACCTAAATTTTTCAAAATCTAAAATTACAAATTCGAAAGGAAATAAATGCTTTTTTTCTCCAACCACAACTTTAAGATACGCCAGACGCTGCAACATATCTGCCGGCCCGTAAGTGGGAGGGAAATTTCAGATATTAGCATGACCTTGGGCGGTTGGAGCCAACGTTAACCTCCAATTGGTAAGTTGACCTGCCTACTAGCTCAAACACGTGCCAGAAATCTCTTGAGGCGTGATCTCATGTATTTGGGCAGTACGCTACAGGACGCTTTCCATTTAAATGGTGGTTTGAAGGTACGTCCATCTTCTACGTTAGAGTATAACTCAAAAGTTAGGACCATCTTCAGTATTCATAAGAATGTCAGAATTTTACACTTATTGAATATATTTCAACTGAAGCAAAAATTCTACATTAATGTTTGTTATGCGAAGATAAGATCTAAAACATCGCCGGGTTTAACTCCTTAACTGTGACATATATTTCAGAAAAATTGACCAAAAATGGAAATTTTTTTTGACTGCTTAATTTTGTTTTTTATATTATTATAAAAGTTATAAAATTGTTTTTTATTACAAAAATAAAATTTTAAATATACCCATTAATTAAAAATTAATTAGTTAACTAATTAATTAAAATTAATATCTAATTATTTAAAAATAACTTAAACTGTACTCCACATATGTGTCTGAATCAGACATTACAAAGAAAAAAATTATTTGCAAAAAAACTCACTGAAAAACTGCCGAAACTAAACGAGAAAGCGAAACTCTGCCTTTGTTTTTCAATCCAAGTGTGTCTTAATTTATCTGAACTCACCCACATTTTCCCTCCCTCGATTGAAGTCGTAATCGATGAAAAACTGGGACCACTAATGCCATCTATTAGGCAAATAGTGGATTAAGTATCCTAAAGTAGAAACGAACTCAGCTCGTAATTCTCAAAATAGAAACGTTAATTTTTCTCCTGCCCGAAGCATCACAAATTCTGCACGTAGTAACATAGTTGCCCGAACTGGATTCGGGCAACTCTGGCAAGGGGTTAAAGTCCATTAATTGGTAGTGCATGTTTGTTAATTGGTAGTGTCTATTTTATGTACGGAGGTCGCGTTTTAACTAATTTGTCTCTCTGAAAGTAGGATTCTACTCCAGTACCTCAATAATATCAGGTTATGATACTCATGGCAATATACGCTACTCACAAACTACACATCAACTACTTAAAACTGTTATTCGTGAATTATAATTCTAAGGAGGAAAGTAATATTAATGGTAATTATATTGAAACTACAGGGAATGTATATTTCTTGTTTAGGTTCCCGTCTACCAACTATTTTGATTTCGTGAACGTAATGTTAATCCTATAGAATTCTTATACTACCATCCTCAAATATTTACTATTTTATCTATTTGAATACAAATAAGTGCAAAAAAAAAATAATAATGAACTTTTCTGCGAAATTGCATTTCCCCTCCTATTTTTAAAAATATTTTTACTTCTATTTTAATGATTCGTTTTAGTTCGTCTCCCGGTCTTTGAAACTATTCTAAAATACTTTCAAAAATCCGACGGAAAAAAGCAATTTCTCAGAAACCTTCATTATTTTTTTGCTCTTTCGAATGCACTTTTTTGCGTTCAAATATATGAGATAGTAAAGATTTCAGAACGTTAATAGGGATTTCGTAAGATGAACATTATGTTCACGAAATCAAAATGGCTGTAGACGGGAGATAAAGCTCAGAATTCATCTTAATACAATTAGTCATCATCGTGACATGGCAAATGAAGAAACCGTTTCATTTAGAAGCTTCATAATTTCCACTTCCTAGATGTCAATTTCGCTTTCTACTGATGCTTCTTATTAGAAGTTTTATCACGCAATTTTCTTTTACCTGTGCCGTAATATAACCTTAGACTCGTAGCAATATCCATCAATCACAATGAAGGATATCTATTCCATTATTTCATTTGGAACAGGCATTATATTATTCAAGCAATTATGTTTAAAATAAAGACTTCCCTATTTATTTTACATAATTAAAATTTATTAGAAATCATCCATAAAAATTATAGTAATTATGATTTTAACACATGAAGTTATTGTTCAAATTGCGCAGGGCAAACTTTCATCACAAGATGATTTTCAAATCTTCATGAAATGGAAGTGAAGTTAGTACTCATGTGAACTTTATTTATTTTTAATAAAATATCCATTATTTTTTGTAAGAAATGTGATATATTATTTTAGCTATTGATTAATATTAGATGTGATCCTTTTGTGTAAAACTACTATATAACAGATATGATATAAATTAATGATAAATTTTAGAACTTTAACTTTAAGGTTATATAGCCTCTACTAAGTTACTTTAAAGATTTCCTAGTTAAATAATAAAAAGAAATTCTGAGGATTGAAAATATTAAATATCGAATATATTTGGATTTCTCTTTTACCGACCAATTATTTAAAATCTAAATTAGACAATAGTTTTATTTGATTTTTAAATACTTAAAGAATTATTTAATCCAATTATATTCAACTTGTGGTGCGCGACTCCCTGGGTGATGTAGTAACACTAAATGGGAGGCACGAGCATATATTGAGGAAAATATTATATAAAAATTGATTAATTGCTCGAAAGGAGAAATACATTCGGACATAATAAAAAAATAAAATACACATTTACACTGATACACTTAAAAATAGGATTGTATCACTACTGCAAAAAAATCAGATTGTATCAATACTGCACTACGAATTTAATAATTAATTTATCATACTGAATTAAAAACAAGTTTAATAAATATTTGTCATTTCTTATGGCTTGTCTTACAGAGAAAAGTTTTTAAAAGAAGTTTCAATATTAGAAAAACTCGTAGACATCCCGAATTCTTTTTCTATATTTAGCTAAGATCTATATTTATTCCTCAAAGAAATCACTTCCTAAAAATCCGATTTCTCAAAGAATAGATGCTGAAAATGGTAATAGTATACGAAACGCTGTTGTTTTCAGTGAAGAAAACTCACCATCCATCCCTGCCCAAAATTCAAAGTGTGATTTATTTCTAAATTGTCTTTTGATTTCTCCACTTGCTGTGAAGTGTACGAAGATTTCTTATTCGGCATTTGAGAGACTCTCGAGAGTATTTTGAAATGGACCCCTAACCCACTCATAACTTCCTTCCCAGCCCTTGTCCGCAAGAAAATACATTTAAAATTCGTTGCCAGCATGGCTTAATGATATTCAGTAGTTCCAAAAATATCTTTCACGTGTTGTTCTCAAGCATTTTAAGTCATAACACTTTCATCCACGTCTGCAAACATTTCAATGTTTTTTTTTTTTTTTTTGCTTTAAAATTCTGCTCCATAATTCCTGTTTTCTACAAAAGGCATTAACTTTATCTGTCGCATTCAATATATGTGTATTTACTCTTTAGAAATGTAAAGTCAAAATACTTAATTTCTCAAATATGTCAGCAAATAGCGTAGTTTCTTCACAAATAAACCATGTTGAAACTTCTAGTGTTCCGGTTATTTTTCCAATGCCAGAAAAATGTCAATTTCTTTTCTTAATTCATGCAAAAATGTTACACGCTGCAAAAATGTTTCACGTGTTAACCTTCTCGCCTTGTTATAAAATAGCAATGCTTAATGTACTACACTTATATCTTTAAAATGCAGTAAAAATTCTTGATTTTAGAGGATTCATTTTTGAATAATTTACTACCGTCGTTAGAACTTTATTCAGACTTATAATCATTTCTTTGGAACCCAGAGCTTCTCTGTTGATCATACAATGAGCCCAGCTACACAGCACACATTTTTTGTTTCACAAGTGTATGTTTACTTTCGAATCTTCCATACATTATACGAACACTAACGGAGCATAATCGACGTATTCGTTAAGGTTTATGCTTGTCTCGTTTTTAAAATCACTTAAGATAGCCAAATAACATGAATGTTTTTGTTTTGAATCCTGTTGGCTTATCGAAAATCACCTCTGCTGCTAGCTCACTATAACATAATCAAACATAAACAACGAAATGAGCTCCTTCATTGCTATCTGTTGCCACATGAACATGAATTTAAAGAAAAATTCCACTCAACTTACCGAAAAGTTGGCCGTGTATCAGCACTTACGCACGTTAATTATGGTCGAAATAATCCTCCCATGAGGGAGGTACAAAGTTTGAAGAGGCAGGTACCGGCTCAGGTTTCGTCCTCGTCACTTGAATGAGGTTCAAAATTACGAGGTCCGTCACCAATAGCCCTCACGTTTTTTCTCTATGACGTTAATAAATAATCACATCAAGCTTCAGAAAGGTTGATGCTCTGTACATCTTCAATTATAACAATCCTTCGCGGAACAACAGTGTCATTTGATAGAGGTATAGTTTGTAATCAATAGGAAAGGTTATCTCCTAACGTTGTTTCTACAATCTCTATTGATGCTGGCAAAATAAAATCTTCCCCTCTGATGTGAAGCTTTTTTCATCTGGCTAAAATGAAACTTTGTAACATGCAAGCAAAGCCTTTTCATTCAAAAACAAAAAAAAATTTAAAAATTAGTTTTTGTTTTTTATGTGTTATTAATTTTATTTCGAAACACTATTTGGTTTTGGTTTTGTAATCAGTATAAAGTGCTTCAAAATATCATTTTAATTTATTATACTTCATTCTGTTTGCTACAAAAGTTTTGAGCAAAAAACACACAAACCTTTTCCGTTTGTATTTATATCAGTACTAGTAAACCCAAAATTTAATTTTTATCGAGAATACTTTCTAGATTTTAATCTTGGAGCCACGTGCGTCCGTGAACTTGATTAGGTTTTACCATGGTCTAATACCTCGCTTTCGCCCACTTAAAAATTATCCATTGTTCTATATAAATCTACTGCCATGAATATTTGGTATTGTGAATCGCAATCAACAAAAAAATGACAACATGCATGTTCAAATTGGATAAAAAATATTTGAGAAGGATGAATGCCATTAAGATTGGTTGGAATTGAGCGAAGTGGGGCATCGAATTTTGTTTTGTCAATGCAATGGATTGGTGTTGCCAAACATTAATAATTTTACTTATTCTTGGTAATTTGTAAGGACTGTCATTAAAGTCATTCTGTAGCTTTAGCGTCAAAATACTCAAATTTCACTATCATTATATAAATTTTGATTATTTAAAAATAAATAGGACAATAAAACTATGAAGGAAAGTTGAATCGCAACCTCTGGAAGGCTACTTCTGGAAATTCTGTTTGCTACAAAAGTTTCTGATTTAATCTGAAGTCAGTGGCCATTTAATTATTCATTACATGGTCACATTTCCAACAATTCAATGCTTATTAGTTAACCAAAACTCTTTATAAGTTTTTTTTTATTATTTTTCATTTTTTCTCGAATTTTCTTATTATTTGGATCACGAGATTATACCCAATCCATTAAAAAACTCATTATTTCTTTACAAATATTTTCAATACGCATAAAATAAATTTTAATTTACCAATTTATTTGCTTACTTAACAATAAATAAATAGATAGATAACTAGAAGCACAAGGCAATTCATGAATTAATGTAAAGCAAAAGAATGTTGTTATTTATACAATATTTAATACATCAGAACAATTTTAAACTCAGCAGTAGTATGCTTAATGAATATGTATTTCTTAACCATTTATCAAAATGTTTCGCATATTATGATGAATGATTCAATAAAAACATTTTTGTTTTTATTATTAGCCCATCAATTCAGAATAAATTTCACTGAAAAATGAGAACGTGCATTGCAGTGTCTTTTCAACATTTTATATTCATTTCAAATTATTAACACAGCACACAACTGCTATTTAAATAAGTAATGGCTTTTATAAATGTAAAGAAGGAAAAGTGCAGAAATGTAAATTTAGTAAATTATTTTTATGAAGTCTATAATTTTCTCTACTTATTTCGAAACTAGCTATTAAGTGTGCAAATTTAAAGAGCTTCCTACCCCTAACATCAGTGCCCTCTTCAAACTACGCTTAAGAGATCGTAGGAGTTGAGAATAGAACATTTCTTTTGTTTAGAAAAGGCTTCGCTTATTTACCTTTAATGATGCTCTCACAATACATAAAGCTACTTTTGGAAATGGAGTAAATAGAAGAGCTTTTCAATCCTAATGATTCTTCAACAGAAATCCAAGGATTCCTTTAAGCTCAGATTGCTTGATTTTATTTATTTTTTTAGATTCCTCTTTTAATATACGATCTTTTTTTTTTTTTTTTTTTTTTTTTTTTTTTGGCATTTTCTAGCTAGTTTAGATTCTCATTACTCAGTAATCCTTTTAAAACGAAAGAAAAATGAAAAAAAAAAAATTAAGTAGAATAATTCCATTAATGCACCAATTTAAATAAATATTTAGGATATCCAAATTAATGCATTATTTTATAAATTGTTCTGTTTTTTCAGTCACATTTATTCGAAGTACCATTACGTGAAATTTTAATTATATGACTTTGAGATGGAGTCATGCAATAATGATTATTATTTTTTTTATTTTGTGTATAACTTAGCTATTACTTATTTTATAAATTCCTCGTATTTAAAAAAAAATTACATTCACTCTGCTTAATTTTTATGGCATGAGAAATGCCTTCATCAGAATAAAGCGAATAAACATAATCTTCGGAAGAACTGCTTTATGATATCTGTAATATATTTATTTACTTTATTAATTCAAGTATTTTAAAGAAAATAAACGTTGATGCAAATTTTGCTTTTCTTCAGCTTTTTTTTGTTTTTATTTGAAGACTTTGTTTTATTCCGCTTATTCGATCTATGTTTTTGTTTAGTTTAGTTTTTATTAACGTCGCACTAGAAGCAACACGAGGGCTATTGGCGACGGACCTCGTAATTTTGAACTACGGTCAAGTGACAAGGACGATACCTGAGCTGGTAAACCTCTCTCATAATATCAACACCATGCCAATGGGAGGACTTTGGCCCCCGACAGATTTCACGTGCATCAGCCCTGGCTACACGGCGGGTCTTAGGCGGTCAAGAAACGAACCCGCGACTGAACGAAAACCGCCGGCCACGAATCCAAAACTATGACCACTAGGCTACCGCGGCCTCTTCGATCCATGTTAATATTGTATTTCAAAGACACCTAATATTTTCTTTGAATCATTAAAAAATGCAAACAGATAAAATGTACATAACTTAAGATGTTCTGTTTTACATGTTTTGTACAGAAGCCAACCGTACTATTATACAACACACACACACGCACGCGCACACATATATATATACAAGGCACACCACAATCTTTTAATCATAAATTATATCCGCTTTGATGAAATTTGTCATGTTTAAAAGAAACAAATTCTTGAACAAAATGGGAAGCACATTCCAAGATATATTTTCGTAATTAGTTTGATTGAATACTTAAGAATATACATAATTATGGAAAAAAAAAATACAAACATCAGGAAAATTGACTCAAACGAAGTTGCGAAGAACTATTCCCATTAAATTAGAAAAAGATATTTTTCATCCTGATTTCAAGTTTCAAAGTATCATAACAATTTTCTACTATCCCAAGAAAACTTTTTATTTATATTAAATAAAAATTAAAACACAAAATATATTTAAACATATTCATATTATTATTTATTTATTGGAACAGATATTTACAAAATGAAGCTGCAGATTATTCTGAGAAAAAGCATTTTTTTTTCTGCTGAAATATAGGTAACTCTTTTTTTCTATTCAGTAGTGGAATGAAGGTTTAATTCTCTCTTCCCTAATTTCTAGAATACTCAATAAAATACTACGAATGGTAATCTGCTATATTTATTTACTACATTACTAAACGCAAGTAATATATATATATATATATATATATATATATATATATATATATATATATATATATATATATATATTATTTTTTACATTATAGGCCACTTACGTATTTCTGTGAATATTTCTAAGTCAACTCGAACTTTGAATTATATTTGATCTTAACAACTTTTTAAGTATTGATTTTATTTCCTTTAAAATAAATTAAAATATTGATTACCATGCAATATTTAAAATATGAAGCATAAAAATGATTAAATAAAATTTCCACGAATTATCGTACAAACTCAAAATATAAAATAAGATATTAAATGAAGTGCTTCATGTGAAAGGTATGTAATATGTAAGTACAAATTTTATGAATAAAGTATGAATACATTGTAGCTAGCTATAGTCAGCTAAATATATTTGTAACTAATGAGGTATGCAAATGCAAAATTTGTTCCATAAAAAGTTATAATATATATATATAAGAGGGTTTCCTCCGTAAATATTATTTTTAAGAAAAACCTAAATTTATGTAAGAGAAAAGTAACTTAATAAAAATCAAATCATTTTGACTTCGTAATATTATTTACTTTCAATTCATTTTTTTATGCAAGGAATAATAAAAATACATATATTTCAATTCACGAGAAAAAAAAATTTTAGAACACAATGCTGAACAAATACTATCTAGACAGTGTTTTTATTTGAAACATGCATTATTCAATTTTATGAAAACAGTAATTAGAATCAATGTTTCCTCTTACATTTAAAATAAATCAAATATTTAAAATAAATCGAATATAACTCTTCAAAAAAACGAAATTACACATGAAGGGAATATATTTTTCCTCTTATTATTCAAAATATTCTGATCAAATAACGCATGCCCTTTCATAAATATTTTTATCTGAAATGAAATTTTATTAACAAGAAGAAATGGAACACAACAGGCATATTCACAAACAGATGTCGCAGAATTTCATAGTTATTCAGTGTGCTCTTGACATCATATCTCCATATTAATTTTGAATGAATTTTTAGGTAAATAAATAAGAAGTTTTTCTTTCAACTAATCTAATCCTAAATGCAGACTTTCAAACCCATAGTTTCTCTTTACAAAATGAAGTGTTTGTCTACAATATTCGAAGCAAGGAGCATAATCTCTATAATTCTTGTCATTTACATTCATGTTTTATTCCTATAGTTTTTTACTATTTTGCGAGAGCATCTTTAATAAACAAATTGTAATCTAAAAAAAAACCGTCTTATAAACTGCGCATTAGAAATATACGCATAGTTGCGTCGAAATAGCTTTAATTTTACTTAATCAATTCAAAGCTTAAAAGTGATATGAATTTTAGTGATAAATTAAAATGCAATATTTCAAATTATTAATAAAATTTATACGCTTAGAATATAAGTTATTCTAAATAAATATGGTATTCAATATCCTGAAAATTCAACATAAAAGAAAAGCAATCCATAATTATTTATTTCACAGAAACCAATGACATAATCTAAAATATAAATAATAATTGACATTAAACTTTTGTTTCAAATTTATTTTTAAAGTACGAATATAAACAGATATAACTTTGAGAAATTCATACGAACTTCTAGAAAGAAAAAAAATATTATAAACTTAGCAGTATTAATAAACATAATTTTATACCATGTTGAAAAATAGAAAAACTTTGCTAAAAAAACTTTCCTAAACATGATGTACTTCTTAAGATATCTCAAACAATTTACTTATTAGTAATTTCTTTTTTAAACAACTTGTAAATTGATAAAATATTACACATATCTTAATGTCACACATATAAGTAATTAAACTTTTGTAACTTCACGCACAATGAAAAAAAACAACAGATTAATTTGCAATTTTCTTCTTTGCAATTTTCTTCATAAAATAAATTCTTATGCTGCTGATATAATCTCAATAAGTTGTTTTGCATACTTGGAACTTGAAAGTGAAGAAACTGTTTGTGTGAAAGTATTGTTTGATTCTTATTAAGATTTGAATTTTCTGAATGATAAATATTGAAATAATTATTTGGTCTAAATTTTGATTAGAGATCTTTCTTTGAACCAAAATTTCCAAAATTCCATTGTTTCGTAATTAGTATATTAAATCCTATTTAATAAAGTCTAAAATCAAATTATGAATTGTTATTTCTTCATCTATTTTGATAATAAATATTTAATGAAACTCATTTCTAATGCTACCTTAGGAAGCAAATATTTCATCTATCCTCATGAATTACTTTTCAAACACACTTCACTCGTTAAGTGCAAAAAAATATTTCTTTTTAAAAAAATTCTCAATGTTAATGGACAATAATAGACCCTAACAATAACTTTGCAAAGGACAATCAATGATTCAGTTTCTTAATGAAAGGTATTTTATGAAGAATTATTTCAATAGAAAAGCCAAGTCCATTTTAATTTTTACCAAGGTCGTTATATAACGTAAGAACCGATTATGCATATGTTTAATCTAAAGCATTGAAGAAAAGAAGCTGCTTTATTAACATCGTTGCAAAAACGATATACATTTTAATTATATTGATACTTGAATATTCATGAGAGAAGAAAAAAAAAGATGCAAGGGCATACTTAGCTCTTAACTAATTGTCTGAAGCATTCTGAATAAATTATTTCTGATAAAAAGATTATTCCTTAAAAAGTTGCAATGTTTTACATATTATGATCACTTATTCTTAACTATCCAACAAGAGTTTCTGTTTTTCTTCTTTTTCTATCTTTGTTAAACTACCTAATGGAATTTATCTCTCGATTGCAGTAATTTATTCTAGTGGTACCCCGGATTCCACATATACGAAACATGTTACAGTGGTCCGACATCTTGAAGAAAAATAAACTGCTCCTACATGAAAAAAAAGCTAGCAAAGAAAAAAAAGAGAAAAAAAAGCCCAGAAAAGCTTCTAAAATAGCGAGGTAATAAAATAACACTTTCCGAGTTGCCGTCAAACAACTTGACCTCAACATCCTTCCCTTAAAATGGAAGTAGAGTGACAGGAGGTGAAAAAAGTGGTCCATAGTTTATCTGGCGACATCTCTGTCTCTGATAAGGTGTGTACTAATGACTAAAAGCGAATTAGTCGCACACATTCTTTTTTGTCAATTGCTGGATGAAGAAAAAAAAAGAGTGTCAGAAAAGTCTGAAACAATAAAAAAAGTATACATACTGCATGTCTTAACAAATTCTTTAAGTGACGATGGAAGCTAAGAAAATGCCATTGTTTCTTTTTTGTTCATTGAAAATATGGTGTAAAGAAAATACATTATGACTAGGAATAAATTTATTTTACCTTCAGAAGTATTAAATTTATCCACTTATTTTTTTTTTCAATTTGGGTAATTAAAAATAAGACTCTGAAACCATACTTTAAAATTAAACTAATTTGGTATACAGTTCATATAAATAAGATTTTACCTGAAAGCAAATTGGAATTTATCTCGCTCCGAAAAAAAATCTCATTATAAATACAGTTATTAGCAATTTTAAATTAATAATCTTTGATTATTAATAAATACTTAAAAACTGTATGCGTATTGCTTTAATTAATTAAACAGTAAAATATCTTAAACTTCAGGATTTCTGCAATTGAATTATGTAAGAGAAAGTTGTATATTGAGATTTTTATGTCCTTAGAGGCAGGTAACGGAATGGAAATAAATAAGAAAATGTTAAAATTTTAATGCCTTACTCGTTTTAGAATAAAATTTCAAAAGAATCCATTTGCAAGAAATTCAGTTAGTTAACATCGCTCGCAGTCACTTAACTATTAGCAACAGTGTTCTACAAATGAAAGTTCCACAAAATAATTAAAACATTTTCTTTAAATTCTGGTTCTTTCATTGATCCAAATAATATGTTTGGTTTTCCAGTTATTCTTCGAAATTTAGACAAGTTAAAAACCAAATGAAACAGTAAATTATTGCTTAATGATACACAATGTAATGTAAAATTGCAACATAATATAAAAAATGAAACAGCAGTGGTTTCTAAATTCCAAAACAGAAATAAAATTAAACTTTAAAATACAATCATAAATAAATTGGAGATAATACATAACCACTCTATTATCAAAAAATGAATAAGTTTTAATGGAATTAATTGTTAATACCTAGTATTTTTACAAGCCTTTTAAGAATATTGCAGATTTTTTTTGCTTCATAGAAAAAGTTTAAAATGGCAAATTTGAAAAACTTAAAAAAACTTTTTAAAATGTGAAAACAAGTGTGAATTTTATTCCTGTATTTAATATAAGGATTAAATAACAATTAATTCTTTTCATTGCACATATTTTTTTAGTTCTTTATGTGGTAGAGTTAGTGTCACTGGAGCATTAATACTTAGAAATATATAATCTTTGAAAATTAAATCTGAAAACAAGCGTATTTGTTTTCTTAAATACTTTTAATGATTTAATTTAAGAAATTAACCTCATATTTTTTGCATAATATATTATTAAAGGAAAGAAATGTAAATGGGAAATTTAAGAACTATATTTAACCTCAGAAAAAGAGCATTTGTTATTCTTGCATTCTTATTCTTCTTTTTTCATGTACGTATAAGAAATGTATAAGCTGGAATTTTTGTTATATATATATGGATCAAAAATTATAATGTCTTGTCAGAAGAAAAAAAAAACATTTAAACTCAATTGAAATGAATAATATCATTATTATGTACTATGTTCTTTTCTCACTCTTACTTAACTTTTTTTTTCTCGAAATTTCATCGTTGATACTTTGAATTTCACGAAAAAAGTAGTGAATCCATATATTAAGCTTTTATAAAGTACTTTCCTTTATTAATCACTGCCTAAACATGCAGCTTATAAAGAATTCACGAATACTTAATTAATATAAACTAGAAGCAGAATAAATTTGATATTCGTTATTACTCTTTGCCATTAAACCAGCTAATGAATTATTTTCTAACATAGAAAAATAAATTTTAAGACATTACATAAGCAGATTCTAAGACTTACACGCTTATCAATAATGTATTTTGCTTTAAAAAAATGGAAACAAAAAAAAACCCCATCTCTTAGCTCATTAATCTTAAGATCTCCACAAATACAGAATAACTTATATTATTATTACTTTGGTAAAGCATTTCTTCAACTTCATTAAGGATACTTTTTGTATAATAAACCTATTATCTTAAATGATTTATTTCAAAACCATTGCAGTAACTGCTTGTCAAATTCTGATTTAAGATGATAAATGATGATAAGTTACCATATGTTTCAAGCAAGTCTAAGGTAAAAAGGATTCTAATATATTTGTTTTGATTGAAGTTTCATTTTTCAATTAAAAATTAAAAAAGTGCAGCAGTTTGTTAAAGGTCGCTTTATAGTTTCTATTTTCACTTGATAGTGTTCTCTATATTTCTCCTAGAACTAGTAAGATAACTTATGAATGCCGAGAACTTCCTCTTCTTTGTTTTCAGCTTCTACTATTGATTTTTAGACATGTGCAAACATTCAAAAACGTCTTCAGAAAAGGCCTTTACACTTACGTTACTGATATTACACACTTCAAGATCCGTAAAGCAGTTTTTTAGAACTTTTTTATTTATATGCATTTTTATTTTTAATTTTAATTTTTCTCTTATTTTGTTCACGAAAAAAATATGGAATAGTAAAATGTGTGTGTGTGTGTGTGATAATACATTTCTGAGGATTCATTTGCTCTCTTTCTTATTACCTTATTTATTTTATTCTCTATTTCATGACACTTTAATAACGCTTTGGATCTTCAATTACCTTAAATTGGATTTTAAATTTATTTTATGCCTTTAGATATCAATAAATTTACTA
This sequence comes from Nephila pilipes, assembly GCA_019974015.1. Classification (NCBI taxonomy): domain Eukaryota; kingdom Metazoa; phylum Arthropoda; class Arachnida; order Araneae; family Nephilidae; genus Nephila; species Nephila pilipes. The sequence goes on from BMAW01105872.1 coordinate 237,914, forward strand.
TGATATATCTAATTGGAATATTTATTTATTATTATTTTATTAAAATAATTCAATGTGAATAAATACACATTGTTTCCTCTAAATATACGCATAATTCCAAGAAAAGCTTACCATTTCGAAAATTTTATAGCATCTTAAACAAGTCACGATTAAGAAATAAACATATATATTTAAAACAATGCTTGGTTCCCTGTTTCACTGCATTCGAACAATGAAGTAGATAGAGAAAAGTTAGTATCATGCATCTTCAAAGCTAAATTTTTAAATATATTAAATATGCTTAAAGTGATTTATTAATATGAAGTTGTATTCAGTAATTCAGCATATTCATAAGATTAGGATAAAAATAAATTATATAATAATTTGTTAAATTTGAAATAAGGAATCCTCTTATAACAATAATCATTTGGTTGAAAATAAAATACTGTTAAAACTAATGTAAAAATAGTATTAGTCGAAATTTCACAACACAATGGGACCATCACCATAAAACTAGTGATATTTTCTTCACATACTAAGAGTTTAAAGTAAAAGTATATAGAGACAGAGATAACGAGCACTGTGTCCAGTTTTAAACAGAATCAATAAAGTTTTAAAAAGTAATAACTAAATAATGTACTATAATGTTAAAGTCAGTTGTCCAAGAAATAAAATGTACGAGGATTTATTTATTTAAAAAATGTTCTTTAATAATAAAGAAATATAAATACAACTTTTAAGATATTCTCTTATACAGTCTTAAAAATGGACATAGTGTCCGTTACCTCTGGTATACAAATGTAAGTGTTTTATTGTATAAACTTGCATGCGGATGCAAGTTGCATCCATTTGTTGTAAGGAACAATCTAATGATTTATGAGTCAACCTCTGAAATTTTCTGTTAACTTGGCAAACATTTAAATAAATGTCTTGTAATGTTATATAAAGCTAATGATGAGTAAGCAGCTTAAGAAAGTTAAACGCATTGTGAAAATAAAAAAAAAATATTCTTACCAATTTTAGTTCCTGTTACGACACGTCATCTATATGAGTGGTATGAAACCTTTGAAACCTTGAAGAATTCTTTGAGCTTACCATTATTTTGAAGAAACTTCTTGATAAAACAGAAGAAAAATTCGGATATTAAATCTTTATCCTACTTATAGTTACAAAATTATTGTTGCATCGGTATTTTATTATAATAGAAAAGTCTTAATAATATAAAGAATGGCAAGGTAGCTAACGTGATTTTTTTTGAAGGAGGGGGGTAGATTCCTAAAAAATATTTTGTCAATAATAAACTAAAGCAACAATATTTTAAAACATAAATTAATAAAAAGAAAAAAATTAGTGGCTTGGAAGTGATTGAATTTTATTGCAAAGCATTTTTAAGTCTAGAATAATTGTTGAAATCTCCAACCCTATTCATCTTCAGCATCCAATCTATTTCTGTGTTGTTGTTTTTTTTATCGCAGTGTACAAAGAGAATGATTTTTCGCATACATAGGTCTAAACATATGACATCAGATATTTTAAAGCTTTTTTGGAAATTTAAGGAGATTTTTTTCCTAATGTCAGTCCAAAAATGCATAATAACAACTTAAACTGAAATTTAGTTTCAGTTGAGTGACAGTCGATGTATCAATTTATTGTTCTCTTTCTTTTATAGGGATTCGGATGCGACACAACTTGAGATGGATTTTTATCCAAGATAACTTTTCTTTTTGTACAGGGAAATAAATATTCAAGAAATTTTTACGTTGATCTGATAAATATTGGACCAAAATAATTTTTACATTTTTATTGTGATTGTCTTTACTGTCTACTAAAATATTATGCAAATTGGGAAGGCATTCAATGTTATTTTTCAAAGTGCAATCTGATCAAAATTTAAATTTTAAAAAGGTGGCGTTAATGTTATTTTGTACCTTGAAAATAGTGAAATAAGTAGGAGATTCTTTATCTGAGCCCAAGAATGGAGACTAATATGTGACGTAATGCGTTTCAATTTATATATTTGAAATACGTGATTCGTGAGGAATTAAAGATTTTGTTTTATCCATAAAATATTTATTCATATTTATTTTTACAAGTAAACTTCCTTCATGAATTCGATAATTTATAAAAATTAAAATTTTACTAAAATTTTGGAGCTTTCATTAAGCAAACAGTAATCTCTTGTAAACCCTTATCAAAGTCCCAAGAAACCTTAGGTTTCGTGCAAACCAGGTTGAAGATCTCTGGTCTAAATGAAGCCAAGCAAAATTCAGGTGCAATAAAAAGATGTCAGATCGTGCCAATTAATTATAAAAAAAAATCAGCTCATACTAAAGTCTATGTACTATTTTGTTAGAAAATTTTTTTGATGTTTAATTTCTCTGCATTAATTGAAGCTCTACTTATAGAATTCAATTAATTCTGTTTGAATCACTCTGAGACCTTCGAATAAATTCTAAAACATAAGGGATATTTCTTCAAACATATGTAAAATGTCAATTTGTGTTATCTAAAATTTTACTATGAAAAAAATTAAATTAAGAAGCATCAAAACAACGGATTTATTTGTTTCATCAGTTATTTTTAAGATGATGTCATCATGACTCAACTTAAAAGATAATTATAATTTTGCGAGTAAAACTGGTAAAAAGAAAATTAGAATTCGACAATATCATTACATTTTACATATCTCTGTATTTTAATCTAAAGAAAAAAATTTATTATAATACCTTAATTTTCGAGGGGTACAAAATAATTATTATAGTATACAAATCTATATCATTTTAAATGCTACGACCAAAATTTTAAAAATAAATTTTACACAAGGAGAATAAATCATTATTAAATCAAAAGAATAAAGAAACAATAATTTTATATTGGCTCCAGATTCAACACTATAGAATCATAGTGGCACCACTGATCTGCATTATTGAAAAATATTCAAATCAGTGGACAGAAAACCAGGGAAATTATATATGTATCCGGTCAAATCTTGTTATCTCTTATATAAATGTAACTTTTACTGTTTCTTTCCTCATTCTTCAGATTTCACATTATAAAGAGTCTCAGCTACCAATATACTTGCCATATGATATGGTAGTGATGAATGTTTCTATATCGAAGGAAACAGTTCATGGTAGACTAGATAAAGGAAGCTGCAACAAGAAGATTGTGTAAGATTATCTGTTTCGCGAAACAAATGTCATTGTCAATGGGATCTTCAGTGACAAATCTCGTTTCTGTCAGAGCTATAAGGAGGATCAGGTGAGAATTTGGTGTTTCGGAACGAAAAATTGTACAGTCAGCAAAATAATAGTTGTAAAATAGTAGAAGGACGAAAGTGTTAGAAAATCAATGTATAAAATGAGTAAGATAATCTCCTTACATCATTCTAGAGAGTATATGTTTTGTTCCTGAACGCAACATTGTTCTTCAAAGAGGAATATAGTTTGGAGTGCTATGTAATATACTGCAACAAATCGTTGCAGTATATAGTATTGAACAGAATTATTTTGAGGATAATTTACAAGTCACTACAATCACAAAGTTAAGCTATCGAAGGTATTGCTCAAGTCATCAAATTGTTTGTTAAGTACTGTATTTATTGCGTAACAACTTTCGAAATACAATTTTTAAAAAAAAAATTAAGAAAAACTTTTTTCTACGCAATTTATTTCATTACATTAAAATAAATTTATTTAATTCATTTTATTCATTTAAATTGTTTATTAAGTACTGTATTTATTGGTCTTTCAGGTAAGGTAGCAACTTTCAAAATATAATTTTAAAAAATAAAAAGAAACCTTTTTCTATGCAATTTATTTTATTACAAAAAACTGTACGATTGATTTTTAATATGTATAAGTAGATTTACCCTTATATGAATTTATTACATAAAATACAGATAATACGTCTCTTTTCTACACTTAAAACACCTCTAAATTTCTGGAGGCGGATAATCGAGACATCAGGCGAATTTATTTTTTGAATCTATTCCCCAAATATCTCAACAACATGACCTCTTATTGCGAGTATAAAATTTGTAAGGTATAAGGATTGATATAATTCTTATATTCTCGCTAAATATGTGAGATATTTAAAAGAACAAATAATATAATGTTAACATATTACGCATATTTTTAGAGAGGAAGGATAGTATTCTTAAAACATAAAGTTAGTTACCATTTAAGTACTTTAATAAGTAATTTCAAAATAAATGAGAATAAATATTTTACGCACCTATATATCAACTATAAATAATTTATTATAAGTTAGAACTATTTTTGATTTGATGAATTTTCAAATTTATCAAATTTTAATAATTATTACTTTTATGTTACTTTAAAAATTATTTGTGCTTTAAAATATAAATCACAGTTGCTCAGAAATTGTCTCTTCAGTTATTATCAATTTGATAAGAATAATAATAAATTGATTAGTATTATTCTTATCAATTTGATAAGAATAATAATAATCTTTACTAATTGTTTAAAAATGTTGTCGTGTAGATGCTACAACAGGTTGAATTGAAAACACATATAATAACGTGGCTTTATTTACAACTAAGAGGAAATACACTTGATTGAGAATACATGGTTTTATATATTATAGTAAAATATTCAGGAACTCTGTACTATAAAAGTGAAAAACATTCTGGAAGGTTTTAGAAATCATACTGAACAAAAAACGCCAACAACGATTATTCGAAACATTTACACGAATCTTCAATTTTGTTAGTACTAGGCTTGAACCCAAGAACTCTTGTTCTGTATATGAACGTTTTACCTCGATACAATTTGTGCTTGCGAGTTGCTCTATAATTTGTATGTATGTGTCTTTCTACCAGATTCTGCGAGTTCTAAAACGCCTTTACAAAACACAGTGAATACACTTCAGTTGATACAAATATTAAGAATATAAGATGTAAAATCTAGTTTAAAATTCTTTACTAGTACAGATAATTTACATTTTTATTACAAATGCCATGGTACCAACAATAATAAATAATTTAAATAAGTTTTAATGAGGCTAAGCGGGACATATAATATATACTTTGAATAGAAGAATGTTAAACTGTTACTTAACTGCGCATATATTACTTTTTTAGATTAAATAACTTAAAAAATTAACTTACTTGGATCGTTATACAAATAGAAGTGTAACCGTTAATTAAGTTAATGATATGCTTTTATGAACATTGTTGAAAAATTTATTCTGTGTTTATGATAATGCATATTAATATCTCATTTTCTACCATAATATCAAAAAGACAATCTGTCAAATGCTACGCGCTGAAGGAGCTAGTCACTTCTAAAGAGAAAATGACTTCTTAAGACAAATGACGATGATTTATGTCCAAAACAAACTTAGTTTCTACACTGGAAGAGGCTTGAAGAAAACTAGACAATAAATTCCTCTGCTGCTCCTATCTAGAATAGGAAACAATAGGATGCCGTGTCTTCTCTTGTAATACTAAACTGTCTCCGAATTCCATTAACAACAATTGCCTTTCACTTGGTGCGTTGCGAGAAGAGACGTTTAGTTGATTTATTGAGTTTGTTTCTTTTCATTTGAAAAGCCGTTGTTGGTGTTGCCAGTCAGCACCAGTTATAATGTGAATTAGGAGTGTGTTTTAACACTTTACGGCGTTATAGTTTAGCTGAAAAGATTTCAACTCATAGTTGTGGTTGTGATAATAATCATTCTGTCACTACTTTTTGATAAAAAGTAATAATAAATAAAGTAAAAGTCACTATTAAAAAGGAAAAACATTTTGATATTTGGGGTTATCGTCTTCATTATATTCATGTCTTTTTGATAAGACAGCAATTTTGAAAAATATTTTTTATTGATGAAAGAAAAAATATCATTTATTTGAATTTTAGATTTATTTAAGGTCATTTGCTTATATATATATATATATATATATATATATATATATATATATATATATATATATATATATATATATATATATTTAAAAAGGAATTTTGTAAAATTAAATGTGTTTTATAATGTTTAAGAAATGAAGAGTTATATAAAAGACCTAATAACTTTAAATTATTACTTATGTTTCAAAAGCAATTAATGGAGATCTTAATGCATGAAAAAGAAAACAAAATTATTTTTACTGCATTAAAAAAAATTAAAAACTAATTACTCGATTATATACAAAATGTTTAAGTAAATGTCTTTCCTAGTATCTAAAAAATGATGTTTCCTATTAATTAAGAGTTTTATGTTTTTTATGTTTAGGAGTTAGTATAATTAGATGTTTCCTATTAATTAAGAGCAATTTTTAAAAGCCTTACAGTTAGAAATGATTACTGTATGAAGGGCATTGAGAAAAAATTGAAGTACACATACTTTCAAAAGAGTCTTTATTTAATTCGAAAAGCAAGGGGAATAAGGAACACCCGCAGTTCCATATATTTCATCCCTTATTCGAAGGTGTCCTTTATAAGAAGTACAAATACTATATAATTATTAATGAAATATAGACATAATTTTTGACTGCATTTATATTCATAATTAATTACAAATCATAGCTGATAAGAACTAAATTTAAAATTAATAGAATAAATAATTTTAAAATGAAAACGCTACAAAATTAAATTATACATAAAGAAAGAAATAAAAAAAAATTATATATATATATATATATATATGTGTGTGTGTGTGTGTGTGTATGTATTGTCGCATACAAACAGAGACAAATTCACATTTTAAGCAATTTTAACTGGAGGTAATTATTGAATTTTGTTTTTTGAATGCTTGGCTTTGATATTAGAAGAGTTATGCGTGTTTTTCCTTTATTTCACTGGATTAATTTAAACTATAATTAATTAGATTTAAAATATTTTACAATGACTGGAAATTAATTCGCCGATATTTGGTTTACTCTGCTAAATTAGTTTCAAAGGTGTGATGAAACAAATAATTTGATAGAGAAAATTTCGTAAAGAAATCATATTGATTTGAAGAGGGATACCATTTTATATAAAATTTGCTAATGTATCAGAATGATAACGTAACCAAAGTAATGTATTCAAATGTATACTAGCATGTCTGTTTCTGCCCCATTCGCTGAATCAGCAATGTTTCAACAATGTTGGATCAACATACATAATGAACATGTTATCAACTAATAAAGTCATGCACTGGAATTAAAAAATTCTTATTTCTTTGTTTAATGTTCCCTGGAAATTATTCTTCCATTTTTGCCTCAGTCGTTCCTTTCAGTTCAAGAAAATTTCTTGAGAAATGTTCTGCAACATTGTATCGATGCATTATACTAAAATGTAGGGGGGGGGGGGGGTTTTTAAAAAAAAAAAATATAAAAAAAAAAATTTTAAAAACACACAAAAATCTTGTTTTTTTAAAACTGGAAAAAAATTTTTTTTTTTTTTATTCATGAAAAAAAAAACATAACTTAGTGTAATAAAAAATATAGAACTTTTTTTATAATCAATATTACAATGCGAATAAAACTCATGCTTACATTGAAAAGAAGAATCTATGGGTTCGGTTCTGGTAAATATTACAGAAAGTTAATGAAATGTTAGATAATAATAAGAATATATTGTTAAGTAACATATTATCCACTGTTATGAGCTTAGCATGGAACCTACAAAAATGATTAACTGTATCTTTCTATTTTCACTTTGACATAAATCTTTAAAAAAGTACAATTTATCCTTTTTTATTACATAAACAAAAAGTCCAAATATTGTTCTCATTTATGACGAAAAAGTATATCAATCAATAGCTGTCAAAACATATACCCAACTTTCTACGTAACACATGACACAAGCGGGTAAAAAAATATACTATTTGATGTGAGGCAATTCTTAGTGACTTATTCAAAATTCTTATTCAAAAAGAAAATAAAAAATAATCTGAATAAGACTTACGATGTACTACCTTTTGAGAAAAATTAACAGAATCTCCTTATATTTCATGATGCATACTTTTCTCAATCAGTAATTATTTGCTCTTTTTTTTTTAAGTTAAATTCACTAACTTAATATTTTTTTAAATTTTACTCATTGAATCAGATAATTATATATTTTGATTATATATTGACTAATATTTAGTTAATTGTATATATCTTCGGAAATTTAAAAGTGTTTATTAACTATCATAATTAATTTTATTTCTTTCTAAATTTCACTTCTCATGAATAAAATAGCTTTCATTCCGTGATATACATTCATTTGAACTCTAGCTAAATATATTATTTTAAAAACGATAAAGACAATACTTGTTTCACAATAAGGTATTATGAATTGCCTTAAGGAATTTTAATCATATATAAGAGAGAAAATGACTTTACATTTCACAAGATATAAACCTCACGTTACTTTTGCTTCTTATAGAATATGAAAAAAAAATGAGTTAATTTCTCAAAACATAAGCCATCACATAACTTTTAGATTAATATTTAATATATATTTCGATTCATTTAAGCATAATTTGAGAAACTTGACTTACTGTTTTTTTTATCAAAATACTTTTTGATATTGTTTGTTTTTGTTTCATTTATTTGAACACTGTTGTGAACAGTTATTTGTGTAATGGCACTTACATTTAAAATTTAAATTAAATTATTTTTAGCAAGAAATTACTTTTAAAAGAAGTTTTATTCCTTTATCACATGAAGTAAAAGTTGTAATTATCCATAAGTTCGAAGAAGTTTTTAAACGATTTTTTCTTTGTACTTTAAATGGAATTAACTTGGAGTAATGATTTCCCCCTTCTCTTTACATTATTACACTTTACTAAAGCAAATAAGCGTCGTTTACTTTTCAAAAAAAAATATAAATTTCATAACGGAGATATGTTCAAAATTTTTTTATTTTGAGCCCAGATGGTATTTAAAAGGCAAGTTGATATTACCATTGTGTACTCTCAAGCCATCTATTAAATGATACCAAAACAAATCTAACGTTGATTCATAGGTTAGTTTTCATTTGGTAAACATTTGCTGTCAAATCGAAGTTTGATTGTTGCCTCGTCGAATTATTTTGGTCATTTTGTGTCTCATTGTCAACGTTGATGAGATCTTAATTCATCATTATTTTTCGGAAACCAACTAACATTCGAAACACTGGATTGCTTTCATTAAATCTGCTCTTGAGAAGTCAAAAACGTTCACATCAACCTGTAAAAAGACGATTTCAGAGGGTACAGAAGGCGTTATTCTCTTGAAATTATGAGAAAAAAAGTAAATAAAAAAAGAACCATGCATAATACTATAGTGAGTTATCCCATTTCAAATTTTCTTGCCTAACACAGGGGCTTTTTGAACCACCTTCAAACATAAAATAAAGGATTTAAATGTTGTTTTTGATTAAAATTTAAATACGCTACAACCAATTTAAGTTAAATGCAAGAGAAAATTAACAACTGAATTATTAAATTTCTTTTACAGTGACGACACGATCAATGCTAATATTGCACAGGGAATAGTTACTTTAATTATTTCAATGATATTCTCAGTTTCAACACTAGCGTCATGAAATACTAAATTAAATAAAATATACCTTTTTTTAAAATATAACAGAGCTCATAATATTTAATCTCAGTATTGTTCATTATTCAGCAATAAATAAATAATTAAAAGCATTAAGTATTTAATAATCAAACAAAAAGCAACACATGATTTTTTTTTCTTTCAAAATTATAAAACTAGAAAGTGCACATAATTTTGAGTTTTTTCTCTTTAATGAAGGCAAAGCTGAACACGACGGGGAGTATTCTTAAGTTATTAATTATTTATGAAACATTTTATGTTTTATTTCAATATCTCAGAACATTTTTATTTTGATATTTGGGAAATACAGCTTTTGGTAACATAAACGCACAAAATAGTTTGAAATTTTTTAGCAATTACTTTCTTATTAAAAAAAATACATACTAATCAGACAATACATGCCATCACGCAATACATTGCAAATATTATCAGACATAATTTTATTCGTATTTATGATGAGAAAGTCTGCAGCAGTTTATTAATTACTATTACGCATTACAAAACATAAATATTAACCGTAAGATCTTTCCCCACATTCTTCGTTAAATATGAAAAAAATTATGTTAACAGTATTTGTGTTATTGATGGTCATAATAATCTCAATAATTTACATATTTCCTTTGGATCCACCAAAAAAGAGAAAACACGTTATTATCACGAAATTAAAGATTAAAAAGCTTGTCATAGGAAAAACGAAATAACACTGCAAGCGTAGTTAATATTTATTAGATATTAATAAATAGTGAAAATACTACAGAAGCTTAAAGCAAAACTAAATTAATAAGATTATCAATTAATTTTGGAATTTTAAACAGACATAATTTGAGGTAGGGGTATATCGCATGAAAGTTTTGTTTTCCTATAAACGCATCTTAAGAAAGTGATAAATTTTAAAAAATTTCACATTTCTTGCATTGAAATATGTTTTCGATTTTGTCTTTTCTGTGTATTTTCATGCAAATTATTCTGTATGTTTTGTATGATTAACACAGCACCCCTTTCAGTAATAATTAAAATATATTCCATTCAAAAAATTTCGTTCTTTTTGAGATATGATTGAAAACAAAGCAAATTTTATACAGCTTTTAGCTATTTTTAATGAAATTAAATCTAATATGAGTAATAAAATAGGCACAGAGAAGATAAATTCAAATTTCTAAGACTTTCTTAAAATATGTAAACAAAGAAAATCAAGTTCAATAAAATTGAAGCTTCCTTTGAAGCCCAGAAGCATAACATGATATAGAATCATATCTTTTAACAGGCAGCTTTTGTCTTAAAAGCTTAGAATTTAAGTAATTAATGTACACATAATTTTTCATTTACGCAAATTAAAAAAAAAAAAAAAAAAGATGAAAATACCTCTTATAAATAAAAGGGAGGAATGACGCTTTTAAGAAATCATTATATTAAAATTTGAGTAATTTTCAATTGTTATTATCATCATCTTATTATTTTGCTTCTTACAATTCATTAACTAAAGCATTCAAAGTGAAGTAACGTTAGTTCAAAAGGAAATTTTTTGAAAAGAAATAGAAATATTTTAATGATATACGTGTATCAGTATTCATCCTGTCATTCGTTCGACTTATTAACGAACAAAAAAAAAATATTTTACATTTGGTTGTATTTAAAAATAGTATGCAATTCTATCACGTATTAAATAATGTCTTATATTATTAATTCTTATAATATAATAAGTTATTAATTTACAGTCACAATTAACGAAAAATATTTCTCAAAACCTGGTGCAATTTCAGTTTTTTTTTTTTTTTTTTTTTTTTTTTTTTTGAGAACTCATTTTCAAATATTCCTATACTTTAAAATATTACATGTTTCTCAGCATTATCACAACTACAGTTCATTTACCCATTTTCATAGTATATATAATATTTTTCTGAAAAGTTTCTTAAAGCACATATTTCGTATCATCGGCTAGTTTCTTGAATTTTACGTTATTGAATAATTAACATACAACTATCTGATTCTACCATTTCAATAATATTCACCTTAAGCGCATTCATTATAATCTTTTAAAAATATGTTAAATTTTAATACGTATACAGGCTTTGAAATTGTAAAAATTCGTTAATTACCATGCATTTCTATTACTATAATATCTGTATTATGAAATTAGGCACATATATTTCATTTCATGATTTGTTCATTATTTTCTTTGTTTAATAAAAAGGTTATCGACACATATTTTTTTCCCAATTCTACAAAAATAGTTGTATATCTCTTGATACTTTTGGAAATAATGTAAAATAATTCGTAAGATTTATGTAATCTATATTAAAATAGGATTAAGAATATATGTAGATTTCATCCTATCCTTTTAAACACGTAAATTCTTGAGAAATGCATATATTTTTTTATCTAATGTCTATATCTTTATTTAAATACAATTATATCTGAAAAATTCAGAGTTTTTTTTCCAAATTTAATCACTATTGCTTAGTCACCTATTTTAAGCCAAAAATCATTTTTTCCTACCTTTTTTTTTTACAAGAACAGGAGACAACCGTATCACTGAAAACGAAAAGAATGCACTTTACAAAAGACTATTGTTGATCTCTGATGAAAGAAGGATTCTTTTTAGTAACAATGCATGTAAAAAGAAGGCACTTACAATCAAGAGTATAAAAATCTGACAGTGGGATGTCAGCAAGCATTCCTGAGGGGATGAAATTCCTGTGAATAACCATCTAAGTACTGAATTTTGGGGAGGGAGATACCAGATGGCTTATTAACGTCTCACTTAGAATCAACACGAAGGTGGGGTAACAATGAGCGACGGGTAAACAGTGAGAAAATAAATGTTCCGTGAAATTGAATCCATTTTTACTCACTAGCATCTAGGTTATTATCATCACAATTCTGAAACTCCCAATTCTTGTGTGTTAGATAAAAAAAAAAAAATATTCGAATATGTGAATACTTTTTAGCTATGAAGCTGCTATACTTCATTTTATTTCTACGAATAAGGAAAAAATAAAATAACGTAGGTATTATTTAAAAAGAAAAAAAATATATTGTTTGATATTTTAAAATTTAATAACTTAGATGAAATTTTGGCTTTTAAATTTAAAAATACATACAAAGAAAAAAAATTGAATGTTAATTGATTTGCTGTTAAGAAAAATTAGAAAAATACTATCATTGGGGTAATAAAACCTTCTATTCTATCTATATTCCGAATTTAACTGTATATATGCGTGAATAAAAATCGAATCAGCATAATTATGAAAGATGCAAAAAATTAACATACAACAATACACACACATTCAAATGTATATATATATAATAGAATTAGTTTTTTCTAAAATACATCAGAATATGTTTAAATTACTTAGTAGTCATGGTCGAGACAACAGGCAATAACTCTAAAACTTATTCTTTAATGATAATACGATGCATAACAGGGAAGAATAGACATCGAGATGCATGCTATCGGTATCAACACACAACTAATAATCCGCTCCTATCGAAACATCTACAGGGGGAAAGCGTGGTAGTTCGCTTGAATACAGAGTGAAATTTTATATTGCATGAGGCGAGTGAACTGACTTTTAGAGAGAAAACTTATTAAATTCCTTTACTTAATGAAACTTGGAATCATGCAACACTCAATTTGCCAAATCCTTGACTGATACCTTTTTTTCCCCCCGACACAAGCAATATATATATATATATATATATATATATATATATATATATATATATATATATATATAAGCTGGAGTACAAAAATTAAGAACAATATGATTTTTTCAACATAGTACAAAAGCTTTCCAAATCAACACAAATTATACTATAAGGTCCCCAAAACGTAGGAACATGAGTATTGTTAGCAAAACGTACCAAAAAAGAAATAAAAAAAAAAAGATAAAAAATAGCTCTATTGAAAAAGTAGCATTGAGCACAATACTACTAAACATCAAAACATCCATGTGAAGGTGTCCTACCAGATATATACAGCATTTAGTAAAATATATGATCTCCACATAGTGCTATGCAAATTTCACATAATCTATTCATACTAAGTATGAGATTGTCAATGAATTGTTGAGGCATAGTAGGCCATTCGTCTTGTTCCTCCAATTGGAGCTCCGAAATCATTACTGGTGGTAAGTTACTGCTGCTATACATCTTCCTAGAACGTCCAATATATGCTCGATGTTATTTAGATCAGGAGACTATGCCAGTCAATTCATGCGTTCAATATCCTCACTGTCTAACAGCTCTTCGATAACTAATGCGCGATAAGCTGGAGCATTGTAGGAGGAAGGAGCTGTGGGCTGTGGGTTGGAGCATGAAAAGGAGCTGTGTGTCCATAACGCGTGTAAAATGACACATGTACGGAAGAAGAAACTCGTTACAATATCGGACCCCATTGACTTGGCCTCCTTCGAAGATGTGAATGTCGGCACTGCAACCAAATATGAGGCCTCCTCAAACGAGAACGCTTCGAACTCAAAGCCAGTCTCTTTCTATGGTGTTGGACAGGTTATTGCAGGTTCTTGGCTCTTTCCAGATGTATTTGTGTCCATAATCGACCCGTGTGGTGACCGGGAATGACATAATAGTCCCACTGTAGCTCATGCATGTCGTAAGAGGCGACTAAAATGGGTACCCAACGTCTGGGGATATAGCCGGGCACCCTGCCCCTGGAGATTATATGAGGGGACCTCGGGGACTTGCCTTCTTTAGGTAAGAATGGGCATCATGACCGCGAGGCACCCTAGTGATCTTTTTTTTTTACCATGGGGTTTACCGTCTTTGATAAACACGGGTGACGCCCCCCGGGATACCCTAGCAATGTTTCTCTATTTTCGATCCTCCTCCTTGTCAACTAGTTTGTGTCTTTTCTTCAATTTCTTCTCTTATAGACCACAGTTAAATCTTGTTTGGTGCAGCCTAGCCATATTTGGCTCATGCGCCAATAAACTTTACTTCCTTTCTTGAACTTCTTGTCTATCAATCTTTTTTTCATTGTTTAACATCCAGATCACAGATTTACCTTGTTTGGCGCAGTATGGCCAACATCTGGCTCTTGCGCCAATAAACTTTACATTCACTCACTCACTGAGTCCATAATCGGTTCTGAGACTAATTCTGCTCTCATCCGTAAAGAGAACTCGACCCCATTGATTATCTGTCAAATTCTGGTGTTCCCTACACCGCAGAAAATGGGCAGGCTACAAAGGTGCGCACCGAACAGGTCCTCGTGTAACAGACTATCATTGTACAACCTCCAGGCCACGGTAAAACGTTGTATCAGTCTTCCAATCGCGTGCACCGTATGTCTAGCGATTTCTCCAGCTGTACGCCACCTATTCTTTCTGGCCTGTAGGGCAATATACAGGTCGTCCGCTTGCACGGTTGCTCGTGGATGACCACTGATGAACTGTCAGATAGCTGTTTCTCCATTTTGATATTCTCTCCAAAGTCATGAAACGATGCTGTGAGCAATCCCGAACTCCGATGCTACATTATCACTCTTCGATCTTCCTCTTTTTTTCCAATGATTCGACCTCGGGTGAAATCATCCAGATATCGTCTAACAGACTCATTGTTCGACATTTTAGATTGAAGCATCAACTCGACCTTGTTTAAACTGATATACGCAGTCACTTTCCCACAAATGATGATATTATACCCCCGACGTGCTTTATCAAGCTCCTACATTCCCGCATTAGGTCTAATTGTGTATTTGAGCATGAGCTATTTTACCTTACACTAGTTAATCTCCTGATTGTCTTTCAGTTCGCTCTGCCTTTTAGTTCCACTCATTTGCTAATTTTTCGAACTTCCTCCTTAATTTTTGTGCGCCAGTGTATTTATTAAAACATTGTGAAGTCGGATTAAACAGAACCAGATCTAGTCTGGTGTATCGAAAATCCATGTAAACGGAAGAATAAAAAAAACTCATTAAAGTAAAATACACTTACAAAAATTAAGTCTGATATTAAACAAATTGATGATGAATCATACATGTAGAAGATAACTATTTATTAATATTAAAAGTACGCTTAAAATTACTTTTATTTCATTATCCATTTTGACTCTGTAGCACCGTAACCATTTGCACTGGTGATAAGAAATGTTACCGAGTTATTGTCGACTTTTTGACTCAAAATATTTGTGTAATCTCCCCGCCCTTCCTACACGCACGAGCTATTTTAATTTCCTACACACCTAGCTGTAAGAAGATTTTAGTAAATGAAAAAAAAAATAATACGGGGTTGAAACAAATAAATATTGTTATTGATAAAATTTTAGATTACTTCTAAAATTTCCAAAAAGTATCATCCTCATGGAGACGGATCTGAACTATCTGGAGATCCAAGTTGATAGAGTTCCACTAAACAAGGTTCTACTGCATATATTAAATTTTTATCTTTTATTCACATCATTTCCTAAATATTTTGTATAAGATACTTAAGTTTTTCATTAAATGTTTATTAACTATATTTTTTCCTAGAATAAATAATTTTTAATAATCAAAATATTGCTGCCACTGGTATACTAACTGCATACAATTTAAAAAGTTTTAATTTAATTTATATAAAATTTTATTTTTTATTAAATTATTTTTATGTTATATATATATTAATTGAAAATTAAAATCAGAATACCAACTTAAAAACTAATTAAAAATTTGATTAATCACAACTCCTCTAATGCGAAAAAATTTATGATATAAATTGATTTTTTTTTTGTATTAAGCAAGAAAACTTTTTCAAATTTACTTAACTTTTTACATGATACATAAATTAAGATTTTCATTCAATCTCACGTTAAAGAAATCTTATAAATTCTTAAATATCACTAGAATAAAATTAAAAAATACTTAAAATCCGTAAATAAATATTAAACTAATCCTTCTAGTTTAATAACTGTAAAGTAAAGTATAGAATTATATAAGTTAAACGCTTTAGTATGATTTTTTCAATATTTTTTGTTAAAAATGATTATACAGTCATAAAGATTTATTTTTTATGTTACTTCTATATTTGGTCCCTATATCTGTGATAAAATGCGCAGAAGAAATAGTAATCGAAATTCAAAATAAAATATACGTTATTAATAATAATGTATATTTATTTTTTCTCGTTCAAATATACTTTTCTTAATAAATTATGATAATATTAATTATTAATAAGCTTTCATCTATGTAATACAACTATTACTTAAAAATATATTTCTTTTAAATGGAATAAAATAGCTTATATGACGTTATTGCACATAGTTTCATATTTAGATTTTAATGCATAAAAATATGCGTAAATGCTACTACTTTACTGCCTTCTGTTTTAGATAGCCACTCTTTAATTAATTCTTTTTGTTGTTATAGCATTCATATAATATTGTTGGATATCAATACATATTTGCTTTCCCATCCCTTAACGTAAAATGGAATGCGCCGCGCCATGTAAGCTCCGGCTGCACATGCGCGCAATGGATCGCGAAGTTCTCTCCTAAAAACTAATACGTCACTCTGATTGCTGCTGAATCGCCAAGAGTGAAGCGGTTGCTGGCGCGCCAATTATATATATATATATATATATATATATGTGTGTGTGTGTGTGTGTGTGTGTGTATTTCTGTAAATAAAACATCTTTTCGTATTTGTACCAAGGTTCTCACTGCGTATACTTGCAACAATAGTTATGGGCCCAGGAACTGAAACGATGATCCATTAGTAGTGAACATTACGAAAGAATCTATCTGAAATGGCACTTGAACGGAAAGAGCTACGTATCCCTGATCAAAAAAAAAAAAAAAAAAGGAAGAAGAAGCTGAAATCATGGCGCAACTCAACTCTATAGAGAAGTTGAACAACCCAAACTTGGAAACTACAAATCGAAGCAGTCTTAATAAAAAACGACCACTGGGATTACGTCAACGGCAGTGAAGTTAAGCCTAACGAAAGTGCCACGCCCGACGTTATTGAAAACTACTGACATGGACTGAAACCGATCGAAAAGCTCTTGCAGACATTATATTGTCTATCAACCCAAGTGAATTTTGTCATGTTGGACATTGCACAACTTCCAAAGAAGCGTGGGTAAAATCAAAATCTGAATTCGAATCTAAAGGACCAGCCAAAAAGGCTCCACTTATGAAACAACTATTGTTCCGGAAAATAACCGAAACAGAAACAATGTCGGATCATCTTAAAGAATTTTTCGACACAGTAGATAAGCTGAAAGAAATGCAGCTGGATATTGCCGATGATCTCTCATTCATTTTACTCCTATACAGCATTCCGGACTATTTCGAAAATTTCCAATGTACCATTGAATTGAACTGCTGAATCCTGAAATTCTCAAAATAAAATTGCTGGAAGAATTTTAAGCAAGAAAAGGAAATGTTAATTTTGCATCACTGTGCTCTATACTCCTCAATAAGAAAGAATAAGCAGTATTCAAAACTGAACTCTGAGAACTGGAATGCAAACTAAAATAAAATAACGAATGGGAAATCCTTTAGAAATCTGAATTGTAATTATAGCAAAAAGTTTGGACATAAATCATCCGAATGTCGCAAGAAAATATTCGACAGAAAACACGCAACTTGTCCATGTCAGTGGAATCTGATGAATATGCATCGTCGGCTATGTGCTATAATAAAGGCCAGAATGAAAGAAATTCAATCGCCTGGTGTTTATATAGAAGAACCACATCTCATATGTGCAACGATGAAAAGCTATTCAACGAAATACATGAAGAAATAAACTGTTTTGTAAAATTAGCTGTCGATAAAACCACTGAAGTAACCAGCAAAGGTTTGGTTAGCATAACTGTTCAGAATGTCAAACATTCAAGGAAAATTCTTCTGAAGAATGTGTTAAGTGTTCCGGAATCAAAATGCAACTTAATATCGACATCAAAAGCCACAATGAACAATAGATCCGTTATTATCTCCAAAAAAGAAGATAACGTAATAGAAGCCAACAGAACTGTTCTGATGATAGCGATCCGCAGAAGAGCTTTATACTACGTAAAACCAAAAATTGAAACGGCAAATATCGTCACCGAATTTCAAAAATGGCATCAAAAATTTGGACAGTTAAGTGAAAGTGATCTAAGGAAATTAAAGACTGAAAGAATGGTGCGAGGATTACATTTTAAAATAAAAGTTTCCGTAAAGGCCTGTAAAATCTGTATCCAGTCAAAACAGACTGTTACCCCTTTTTGAAAAGAATCTAAATTCAAAAGTAAAAATCTCTTAGCTTGTACATTCTGACGTCTGTGGACCTATGCGAGTACCTTTACTAGCAGGTTCGTATTATTTTGTTACTTTTATTGATGTTAAATCAAGATATGTAGTAATAAATTTCTTAAAAACTAAAGATGAAGTGAAAAAAAGCCTTCATAAAATACAAAGCTTTAGTTGAAAATCAAACAGGGAAGAAAATTAAAACACTTCAAACCGATAATGGATTAGAATATTGCGGATCAGAATTCGAAACGTTTCTTAGAGAACAAGGCATCCTAAGAGAAAAATCTGCTGTTATGACTCCTCAACAAAACGGAAAGAGCAAATCGTACTGTAGTTGATATGGCCAGATGTCCCTTAATCCAATCTGGATTAAATTCTAACTTCTGGGCCGAAGCGGTGAATTGCTCCATTTATATTCGTAACCGCTCGTCTAGCAAGAGCATCAAGAATTGAACTCCATACGAACTCTCTTTTGGCATCTAGACAAGTGTGTCATATTTCAAAGTGTTTGGACAAAATGCCTATGTGTTGAATAAACGATTGAAAGGCAAATTTGAGCAGAGATCGAACGAACATATCTTCATCGGATATTCAACAGAATCGAAAGCATATCGGCAGTTTGATAAGAAAACCAGAAAAATAATAGCAAGCCGAGATGTGAGATTTACGGGAACGTGGTTGTTGCTACCTTCCTTTCCCATAACATCCAATCAGAAGGTGTAGGCTATACAAATAAATAAACAACTACGAAAGACTTAAAAACAAGAAGAACTAACAATTTATTCAAAACTTAACGAGAACAACTTTTAACATTTTAACTATGAAAACTCGACCTTCACAGGTCTGCAATCTGCAAAGCAAGTGTGTCTACCAAAGATCGCTTCCTCCTTTTCTTTAAATCGGCTTGCAGTTCCGCAGACAAAAATGACGTCACAAGATGACGTAGGCAGTCGCCCCAGATTTATTGACGAATTTGAAAACTATTTGCCAGCGTTAGAAATTGAATTCATTACCCAACCTAAAGAAAAACAAAATACTATTCTCAGCGAGAATATCTGACCTTGATGATGTAACACGAAAAGAGAAACAACGTATTCGTACTCCCAAACAGACAACAAAGTTTCGGATTATTGTGACGTCATTCCTCCGTGCAGAAGAGTAAAATCACAGTGCTCCAGGAAGACCTAGGATTTTAAGAACAGGCAAAATAGGTCGTTCAAGAAAGGAATACGGATAAGTTTCTATAATTACGGATTGATTTGAAACAAGTCCGAGCGTTCAAGAGGTTCTCGCTGGACCGAACAAAACAGATTGGAAAAATGCGATGAAAGAAGAACATGATGCATTAATTAAAGAAAATGCATGGACATTATTTCCAAGACCCAAACATAAAAATGTTATAGGATCAAAATGGGTTCTAAAAACAAATTTCAAAAAAAGATGGAACTATTGAAAAATTAAAATGAAATTGAAGTGCCTGCAAATATGTTAACAAAATGTTTAAATAGTAATAAGCATAAGTTACGTAGCAAATTAATTGGATTAACATGTACATGTAATTAATCTCATATATGTATTTATTTATAAGTGCTTGCATTATATTCTTAAGGCATAATATAAATTAAAAAAATTGTACAATTATATTTGTATTTGAAATAGGCATTGAGAGGGGGAATCGTTGGATATTAATGCATGTTTGCTTCCCCCCCCTCAACGTAAAATACAATGCGCTGCGCCATGTAAGCTTCAGCTGCGCATGCGCGCAATGGATGGCGAAGTTCTCTCCTAAGAACTAATACGTCACTCTGATTGCTGCTTCTGAATCTCCAAGCGAGAAGCGGTCGTTGGCGCGTCAATTATATATATATATATATGTGTGTGTGTGTCTTTTGTAAATAAACCTTCTTTTCGTAACTGTGCCAAGGTTCTCACTGCGTTTACTTCCAACAAATATCATTTAACATTTACCATAAAGTTAAAAGTAACAAAGGAAATAGTTTCAAAGAAATTTTTTCACATCATGATCCAAAGATCTTGTAATGCATTTAGCATACCTTCTACAAATCGGCAGCAATTATAATTTTTTTTTTTAAATTTGTGAAGGTAGCATACGGGGTAAAGTGCAATTCCTATCAATTGCAATTATATTTTTCTGCGTTTCCCCCCCCTTTTTTTTTTATTTAGTTTTCATTCATTTTATTAAGTAACTCAAATACAGAGATGAGCTTCAGTTTTAGAGCTTCAATCTGAAATAAATGTAGTTATAGTAAATGTCCACGCATTTTTAACCTAAGAGAGATGAACTGGTAGAATGTAAGTCTTATTTAATGTAATTAATTTTATACTAGCTTTTCTCATGTACTCAATATCTGTTGTGATTGTTTGTGGGATTCTTTATAAACATCACATTGAGAAACAGCACGAGGGTTATTGGCAACGGAACTAGTAATTTTGAGCCTAGGTTTCCTCCGTTTCGGACCTGGAATTTTAAATTTTTGAGCACTTGGAGCCTCGACCGATTTATCGTGCATCAGCCTCCTACACTTGGGATCTTTATTGGAATTGATTCGAACCCATGACTCAATGAAATTAACCCCGGACACAAGTCCACAAGAGTGACTACTAAGCTATTATGGTTACACCATTATGTATGTGATTTCATTAAATAATGTAACAACGAATAATTAAACTTTCATTTAGAATAAAGTGAAATCATAATAAAATACAAAATTATATGTTATTTCTTAAAGAGAGAACTAAAAGTATAATACACTCTTACTCCTATGTATTTTTATGTAATGTCTAAAGAGTATTTAAATATTTCCTGTATGTAATAACTTAAAATAGATGATAATAATGTACATATATTTCCCACATTGATAATTTATACATTTATATCCCCTTATCATACTGAAATTTGTTTTTTTTGCAGCGTCTCTTCGGATATATTTATTTGTTTATTGGCCTTTTCGTGATAGAATTTTAAATATTTTTTTATGAAGACTGTATGAAAAATATTAAACCATTTCCAAAGTATTATTTTTTTTTAAGTGATCAACTACTTTTTCAGTTAGAAGAAAGGTTTTCATGGAAAATAATCTGAAAATTACAATAGCACTTTTGTTATGTGATAATAGTAAGAAACTGCCAATGATTCGTGCCAATGAACTGCCAAATTTGGTACCGTATATTTTTATAGTCAATAGGGCATTTTATACAAATATAAACAAAAATTAAGGCTTTCTTCAAAATATGGTAATTCAAAAGAAAATAAATATTTTGACATTTGACAAATTGAATAATGTCAAATCTAAGCTTATCTAAGGAAGAGACTGATATTTTGACAGTAAAGCCTTTACGGGGGATGCTATAGTAGTTAGAATTCTGAACACTAAAAATTTCTATCATAGTCAATGTAATTTTCACTTCATTTAATATAACAAAAAGACTTTTTCACATTATAAAACCTTAAAAAAGTAGTCTATTCTATATATATGTATTTGAAACACACACACACACATATATATATACATATCAATTTTCAGGTTCATTGATGTATAACATTTTGAGATATTGTGTTTTACAGTAATGAAAAGTGTTTTTAGAGCCATTCCGGTAAGAGAAGTTCATGATCATCAATATTTAAACAGCTGTAACTAAGTTTCCATATAAAATAGAAACAGAATTC
Source organism: Nephila pilipes (assembly GCA_019974015.1). Taxonomy (NCBI): domain Eukaryota; kingdom Metazoa; phylum Arthropoda; class Arachnida; order Araneae; family Nephilidae; genus Nephila; species Nephila pilipes. The sequence continues at coordinate 260,344 of BMAW01105872.1, forward strand.
AAACATATTTATAAAAACAAAAGATTGAATTTTTATGTAAATATAAAAAACAAATTAATTAATTTTCTTGGAACAAGAATTGTGTTTTGAAGGTGCTGTCACCTTAAGCAAGAAGAAAAAAAAAATGAAAAATAAAAAATTCGTTTCATACCATTTTACAAATAAAAATAGTTTAATCTTATTATTTTGAAATACATATTGACTCTGTAGTAAATGTATATATTTTAAAAACTATCAATATAAACACGTGAAAAAAAACATACATATTGTTAAAAATAAGCTATGATAAAAAAAAAAAAAAAAAAATTTTATAAAAAATAAAAAAAAAAAAAAATTTTAAAAAAAAAAAAAAATTTAAAATTAATTATTAAGCTATTAAAAAAAAAAAAAAAAGATATTTTATGCAATACGATAAAAAATAAGCTATTTTAATAAAAATTCGGACAGGGCTTGAACGAAAAACATCTAATTTTACTATTTAAAAAAAGAAGCTCATATTCGTATTGCACTGAGACAACTTTTCAAAAGCAATAAAAATGTTCAAATGAGTTAGTAAGGATTTTGAGGAAGAAAATATTTTATTTGTTGATTTTAAATTTTAACTGTTGTAGTAAAATAAATCTGGAACAAAAATACAATTAATATATTTTGAAGAAACGTATAAAATTAGCCTCTGTAATAAAATAATACTTTAACTGATAAAAGCGTGTGATTTTCTTTAAAAATTTAAATAATAACATCTCAAATCTGTCGAATACAATACTTTTTTTTCTTTCAATATATATGCTCATATTTAAAATAGAACAGATTTACGAATAACGTATCCGAGCCGAAACCAAACAATATCTAGATATCATTCCAGATTTCGGTCGTACAAATTGAACTCGTCTTTTATCTCATCCATTCGCCTCATTCCCTCTCTGTGGGTAACATTTTTCCTAATGACGCAGGGCGTGGCCTTTAAGAGCATGCTACTGTAGGGTCAACATCGAGAATGACCCTACAAGGAAAACACCCCCGTTGCCGAGCCTAAAAGAATTAAGCATCGAAAAAAGGGAACCTATCAACCACCCCCTGCTCCACCCTTATCAGAAGAGACCCTCTCCACTCGCGTGTTTGGCAACAAAAAGTACTCTGGGGGAGGGAGAAAAAAAAAGAGAAGTCAGAATGAGGGAGTGAAAAAAAATTGCATCGGATAACTGAAACGCAACTTTTTCCTATCGCGTAGAGGCTTCAATTAGGAACGCGATGCTATTAAGTTAAGAAAGACGGGAGCAAAGCTGCTATAAATCAACAGAGGATGGGGGAAGGATTCTTCCTTCCCTTTTTGTCTCTCAATGGAAGAAAGCCAATGTTCAGCGATGCTTGAGAATTGAACTGATGCAATTTACCATCTGCTAGATGCCTCGTTGTGGGTGAATTTGCATTGCTGGCATCCCCGGTGGGGCATTTGTTACCAGTTAGTAAGTGACTGATGTGCATGAATGGTTTCGGCTCAATATTAGGCTCGGATATAAAATTGGTGAATTTAGATCTTTATGCCGGTATATTTTTACGAAGATTTTTTTTTTTTGTTTTTTGTTTTTTGTTTTGTTAGCTTTTTATGTTCATATAGAAAGTTAAAAACACTATTATCCTTATTTAATTTTTGTAAAAATTACCATTCTTATTCCATTAATATTTTAAACACAATAATAGATTAATCACATTTATTATCAAAACTAATGAAGAGTTTGTAATAATTTATCTCACAGTTAAAACGTAAGATTTTATTTATCATCAACCTCTATGAATAAGAATACCACGGTGGAAAAAAGAAGGATAATTGCTCAACTATAAGCTATTATTAGTCTGCTAATTGAGTTAAAGTGTACACAGCAGTTTCGACACTATTTCATTAATTATCAACATTTATTTCATTAATCAAGTTTTACTTTTATACAACCTATATATCTATCTATCTATATATATTTATGTATCGCAATTATGCTATTTTTTCGTTGATAAGTTGATTACATGCCAGATATAGAATATAGAGGTTATATTTAATTATACAGACCATCATTAGATTCTTGATTTAATTAACGGATGTACTGAGTACTCCACACTGTTTTACACAGCATATTTAAGCAATAAGTTTAGGAAAACTGTTAATGTATTACTAATTTTTATGGCAAATGAATCTCTTTAATTTATATTCAACTAATAGTCTAAATATTTCATGAATAATGTTTTGTGATTTTAATATTGTATGATTCCAAATAGATTCAATGGCAAAAACAGCATCCTGCTATTTAAGAAATGTTAGTTTTTTGCTCACAAATTTACAAATTTTTATATATGAAGTACATTGGTATATAAAACAAGGTAACACTGAAGCTGTTACAACACACAATTATGTTTATATTTCTTCTCTCCCTATCATTCAACTAATTATTACTAAAATAATAATGCTATGCGAAGTTTAAAAAAAATATCATTATAGAAGTACAAAAATTAAATTAATCTGTACACCATTCTATACACATATTTTCTGTTTTAATATGCCTTAATTCATTAAATATTTAGTCTGTATTCTTTTAGTCATTTCGTTAATTATTGGACAATTTAATTGTTATAGCGTCAATTACTACGTATTTAAATGCTTTGAATGTCTTGATAAAACATTGAAAAAGTTTGCTTCAAACTTAATAAAATATTCTTATACCTTTAAGTAAAGTATTTGGTGAGGCAAAATAATTTTCTGGCAACATCCATTATCTACAATTGGATAGCTCAAGAGCTCATTAGATAGCTCATTAAATTTAAAGAATTTAAAAGGTAGCTTAAGATTTTAAAGATGTCTTAATTAGTAATTGTTATCATAAATTTATGGAAAAAAACCCTTTTAAATTACCGTACGTTCTAAGCATAATGTTTCAAAAAGACAAGTGTATTTATAAAATAATCTTTATTGATTTTATATTTTTTCTTAAAGTAACAAATAATTAAAGGCCTGTTGATATCTACGGGAACTTAATTTTACAATTACAAACAAATTATTTAATATCATGAAAAGGTATTGTTTGAATAAAAATAAGCTTGAGGGAATAATATGCTAAGAACTTAATATCCCGTTTTAAAGTAACTCAAAATGCGATTTTCAATTTTGTGTGATATAAATTGAGCAAATACTAAGAACTTTGGAAAAAAAAGTATTATGTTTTTAGTATCTTTAAATGTGTAATTCTTAAGGAGTACGAGATATTTTAGAACACAATGCATAAAAAAATGCTTAGTGTCCTAATGTATTCAATGTATAAGAATAAAAAAACACACTTCTACTAAAAGCATAATTCAAAAATTTAAAAAAAAAAAAAAACGAATACTGCACATAATGCCATTAAAAAGAGGAGCTGTAATTTTTTTCTACTCTGAACAAAAGAACAGCATTATTTTTACAATCCTAACTTGCATAACTTTTAAAAAGATTCGAAATATATCCCTATAATATGCATAAAAAAAGTCGAGACAACTACAACAACAATAACAACAAAGCCATTAACTTTCCTTCTAAAAACGTCACTGCAGAATAAGAAGTACCGTTTAATTCATGCAATAAGAACCTAAGTTGTAAGAATATTTCTTTCATTCTGAATAAAAGAACATGATGAGACACATGCAAATAATAAGAAGATTTTCGAAAATAATGCTTCTCTCTACAGAAAATTCCGTATTCCAGTTTAAAAAGATGCTATACTTTACAACTTAACTTTCTACCGAATAAAAGAAAAGTAAAATCCTGCAATAATGGAACGACTTTACTAACCCTTTAACAAAAAACGACGAATTCCTGCCCAACTTTTATGACCGCGCTCTCCATAGCATTATCGCACCTTTGACCATAGAGCTCTATTCTTGCAATGGCCATTTCGTTCAAGTGGCCATATTTTTTATTGGGTAGTTACCTTTTACGTATTCAATTTCCATACGTGTCCCCGCAGTTACTGAATTTAATAACGGTGTTTCTAAAACGTGCTAGAATTCTCAGGTTCGGTAGTTAGAAAAACTAAAAATTTTGGTTTAATTTTAGAAGAATAACATTTTATTGAAAGCAGCTTAGGATTTGAAGTTATGTTTCAGAAATCGACATCTCTTATTAAAAGATTCTGCATTATTCGAAATAATGAATTTGGTATCCCTTTATTAAAAAATAATATTAACGAATGAAAATGTTCAAAAATGGTTGAGTATTTTTCTACGGTTACCAAAGAAAAAAAAAATTCTTAGATGTAATAAAAGTATCCAAAAATTTATATTTGTTAATATATTTCAATGGTTATAAAAGTATAATAAAATCTGTTTTACTAATATTTTAATTTAAGCATTCGTTGAAATGTAGAACTTTTTTTTAATAAAGTTTCAGTAATGCAGAAAAAAATTCTATACATAAAAATACATTTTTCAAAAAAATTGATTTAAAACTCATTTAAATCATATATCTGTTTTTTATTGATTAAGCAATTAATATACATGCAAATTGAATTACATAAAATACGGAAACTGTCTACAATATCAACATATCGTTTAAAACCTGCATCATTAATCTTACATAAAAAAAGATATATTTACAGATAGTTCGTCGGTTACCAAGCAAAGCTTAAGTAGTGTCCTCTCAACTTTGGCGATAGATTTGGAGACCATTTTCGCCCCTTCTAGAAACTTTGCAACATTCTCGACAAAATGTTCAAAGAAATTAGAGTGAAAGTCATGGACTTCTCATTCTTTCCAGTGATGTCACACCTGGCTGATACAGCTATTAATACGGAGAGGTATGAAGCCCGCTTGAATCTGACGGGAATTGGCGACTTGCACCGGCCTTAGAATCTTCCAGGAACGCCGGATGCTATTATATTCGAGTGCAGTATTAGGTCGGTGTTTTTTCCAGCGTATGAATTGGTAATTTAGTGAGCTGTACTTATTGAAAATGCTGAGACTATCATAGCAAGTGCTGTTTTGGATCTTTGAAGATAATCTATGCATGAGCTACATTTGGTCCTGTTTTATCTCTAATATGTACATGTTTTGCATTTACTTGTTGCGCTGTTAATTTGTCCATGTTTTGCTACATGTGTTTTTACTGTCCCGATTATTTGAGAATAAAGAGTCACTTACTACTGTCCTTCTTGAACTTTTTTCACCGTACACATACATGGGACTAAATTTTTGTAACAATGGCTACATTAATTTCTATTGCAGAACTTTGCCTATTAGCTTTAAAATGTATTTGAAATATCATAATAAAAAAATAAAATCTGTAGCACATATCTCAAGTAATGTTCTTCGGTCTTTTCATTCAGCAAACGTCAAGATTGTGGATACTCAAGTTCAGTAATGGGTTTCCGGATCAGTAGCAATTTCATTTCCACCTAACCATGCTGTGAAGAATAATGGGAGATTTTGAATTTTAAATAAAATCAAGCCTTAAAATTCTTATGTGATTAGGAGACGAAGTTAGGAGAGTGCGGTGTCAACTCAGATTTAATCATGGTTGAAACTTTCTATGCAATTTTGAAACTTTACAATAACCTTACTTCAAATCAAACCAAACTACCTTATCCTAATTAATAATTTATATTTCATGCAGTGATTTAATGCATATTCATTATAAAACGTCATTTATTTATTTAAAAACATAATTAAGACAAAATATATCTTAATCAATGAACTCATTGAAATATTTTTATATATTCGTAAATAGGTTTTAAGAGTAATATTTTATTTACGTATTTTCACATGTAAAGTAAAATTCTCATCAAACTAAATTTAAAAAGTTAAGACAAATATGAAATCTGTACCAACTCTTATAAATATATTTTTAATAAATAATTAATTATCCCTAAATATATATATATATATATATACTTCCCTAGCCATAATTTTTTTTTTTTTTTATTTCTTAACCGATTTTCCTAATTCTTGTTTTAACAAAAAGTAGCATGCATCTTCAGCGTATTACGGGAATATTGTTTACTTTTTGGCTCAATATGCATAGCTTTCAGTTTTTGCCTTACTAGATGGGCAAACTGACGGCAGAAGAATCCTAATGGCTGTTGTCAGCATCAGGCTTTAATGGCAGCCTTCACCTCGTCATTAGACAAAATGTGATTTCTTTAAGATGCTTTTTAATATTTGGAACAAGGTGGGAATCAATGAGTCAACCTCCTTTCCCTGCAGATTGCTATCTTCTATTCTCAACACACTAACGAGAATAAAATAAATCAGTGCTTTACACAGATGATACACTTAGCATTCTGGTATATTCAGAAATTTAAAATAGGGCAAAGAGTAAATAATCTACGATCATGAAAATATATCTTTTCAGTCAAGGCTTCGTGTGTGTGTATTTTTAAGGAAGAAAGAAGGATTTCCTCCTTAAAAATACACTCGCAAAAAAACTAATAAATAAATATATAAAATAAAAGTATTTCAAGAATTACATCCACATTTTATTCTAAAAATCTATTCAATACTAGGAATTCAAAAAAAAAATAATAATAAAAGCACATTATATGGTCAAACAAAACTTTTACATGTATTTTTGTCAACAACATTTGCCAATCTATCATATCTAAACTTTGCTTTGACACAATGAAATCGGCTTTTCTTATATGAGTATTTCCATTGAGAATGAAATCAAATGTCACGAGCACAGCTCTTTTTTTCTATAAATTCCCATCGTATGAATAATGGTAAGAAGTATACATTGGAAAAATATATTTAAAATTGGATACCTAAATATACTTTTAGATTTCCTGTTTTTATCAAACAATTTCTATATATTTAATCTAACTTGCAATCATTAGTCTGAATACGATATAAGTTTAACTATAAAATAAGTAAATTGTAAGCAGTTCTGCATATAAATTACAGAAAAAAAAAATCTACTGAAATTTAAAAATGGTTCATTCTTTCAATACTGATTTTCATATATTTATTTATTTTAAAGTATTATATAATTTTTTGTCTGAAAAGAAAATAGAGCGCAAATTATCAATAAAAGGAAATTCAATGAACGTATTAAATTAAAGAGGAATTTAAGAATTTCTCACTCACACAAATTGAAATTTTTTGTAATAGCTCAACTTTACGAGTCAAAAAAAAAAAATTAACTAGAAAATAAAGAGATATTAACAACATATACTTCTTTAAAAAAAACTTAAACCTTAATAATATTTTCTTTCAAAATAAATGATAAAAATTGGATCTACTATAAGCAGTTTCGTGACATTTTTATAAATAAAATTTCATATCTGTATCGGTTTTCTGTGAGTGAATAAATATTTACATTTCAAAGAAAGAGAGAAGTTTAAATGCTCTCTGATTTTGCCATCTCGCAAATTATCTAAAATATGTATTTCCTCTTAAGGTAATATTTTTAAAAATTCATATGTCTTACATGTATTTTTGGTTCCCTGATGTTGTTAATGGTCTGAAAATTAAAGATGGGAGACCTCTAGGTAAATGAGATTTTGTAACAAGGTATTATTACATCCGACTTAGTGACTTTCATCTCTTCCCAATGATGAAATAATGTGCATACCAAAAAGCCTCGGTCATCAAATTGCCCGCCGATTTTGCAGGCTTTGTTTTCTTTGGAGTCCCTTTCGCCTTCAAATTCCTTGACAGTTACTTTGTCTCTGGAGTCAAGAAATGTATCTATGTCTTATTCATGGTTATGCATTGACGCAGAATTTTTTCAGGTTTACTTCAAAAAGGAAAAAACAATCTAAGAGTCCACCACATGGTTACGTTTAATTTCTACAGAAAGCAAACGGGGTCCAAATTCTGTGAAGATTTTTTTCACAACCAATTTTTCGTGCAAATTTGAAAACACTGCATTTGCATTATGCCAGTGGCCTCCACTATTTTGCACTCTTACACTTGTCGATCATTCAAAAGAATATTATGGATTTAATCACTTATTCCGGGAGTAGTCGCTTCCACTGGAAGTCCTGAACGATGTTAACCTATGCGGATATACTGCCACGATTAAACTCATTTAATCCAATTGTAAACAGTTTCAAACACAGAAGCAGTTATTCTATGGACTTCATTCAATTCAGATTTGATCTCTAACGGTATTATGTCTTTTAAATTTAAGAATTTAAACACCACTCGAAACTCACTTTTTTCACTTTTCTAAATAAACGCAAGTCTTATGCTTCAATTAACAATAAAAATGAAACATAAAATGGAAATAACAGTAACTTAGACAGATGTCTAGTGGCTTATGATGCTTACTAAAAATAAACAATTTTCGATGCTACGAGTGTAATGTCTTGGATTTTGCAAGGATTTATTGAACAATCCGCGTGAAACAGCGTTCAGGCTTACGACACAATTCGTTATAAAGTCTATAACTAAATTTTAGAATATTCCTGTCAAATGCACAAAACTACCTTAGCTCGCACATAATAATAAAATAATATTAAATGTTGAAAAATTTTGCCTTTTGAAGGGAAAAAATACAGTTGAAGCAAAAACTTGGCTTGATGCCGAGTTTCCAGAGACTGCTTCAGGAAAATCAACCATCAAGAATTGGTATGCTAAGTTTAGACGTGGTGAAATGAGCTCCGAAGAC
>BMAW01105872.1:270530-287632 GCA_019974015.1 Nephila pilipes
AACGAAAAACGTTGAACGACAGGTGGACGCTAAAAGAGGTTGTTACTGAAAACATTAAGAAAATCCACAAAATGATTTTGAATGACCGTCATTGAAATTCAATGAAATAAGCAGACACTCTAAAGATATCAACTGAACGTCATCATATCATTACAATATTTAAGTATGAGTCTTCAGTAGATAACATTATTGGTAAATGAGTTCTCGCGCGTGCAAAGTGGTAGCCGCGCGAGACTCACTTTGACCAAAACGACGAGTTATGATTCGAGCAGTGTTTTGAAAGAATCAAGCGAATAAACCCGAGTTTTCGTTCTCGATATGTGAATAGATGAAACATGGACCATCATTTCACCTCGAAATTCAATCGACAGTCATCCGAGTGGACTGCACACGATGAACCCACTCAAAGCTTCGGGCAACAGTCGGCTGGCAAGGTATGGCGTCTGTGGTTTGGGATGCGCATGGAATAATTTTCATTGACTACCTTTGAAAAAGGAAAGACCATCAACAGCGACATTAATAGCGTTATTGGACCGTTTGAATGACGAAATCACCGAAAACGGCCGCATTTGAAGAAAAGAAAGTGTGCTTCCCAAGACAATGCACCGTGTCACAAGTCAATGAAAACGATGGCAAAAATCCATGAATTACTGAATTGCTTCCTCATCCACCGTATTCTCCAGATCTGCCCCCAGCGACTATTTCCGTTCACAGATCTCAAAGAATGCTCGCTGGGAAGAATTTTCTTCGAATGAAGAGGTGATGAAACTGAGGCCTATTTTGAAGCAAGGACAAATCGTACTCAAAATCGTATCAAAGTTGGGGTCGCTATAATCATGTATCACGCTTGAAGGAATTATGTTGAATAAAACACTTTGCGAAAAATTTATATGTAGGCCGGAGACTTTTCAATTGACCTGTATATATATATATAATTATTTTACACTTCCTGATTTTGATACGAACAAATCTACTTTTAAAATCTGAAAGTCTAGATTTCGAACAATCACAGTTAATGCTAGCATAATACACAAATAGAGTTCAAATTTAATGAAGACATTCCCAAACGAAAAGGAAGACGAACAAGCAAAATACCCAGATTCAAAGTGATGTCGAGAATTTTACTAGCGAACATTTTTCTCTCTGCTTGAATTATGGTTTCGTAATATTAAGAGGCTTTCGTCAAATGGTAGTAATGAGTAATAACTACACTTGTAGTAAATCTTTTATAGCCCAAAACAATTTCAACCATCACTATCTAAAATTGTTAATAGGCTATTTCAGCAAAGAAAAGTAGTGTATCTATTTCTCTAGGGCGATGAAAAAATATCATCAGTGTCGAAAACTGATTAATAAGTTGTATCTTTCATCAAAAAAGTATCTGAAAAATATCATTGCATCTGGAAACATAGTACAAACCAAAAAGAAAGGCCACTGATCCTTCCGATGACCAAACTACCAAAGAAAAAACCGTTCCAAAAAAAAGCCTCTCGTCCTGCAGGACAAAAAAAATAGAAGCCGCTAAGAAGATCCAAACTCACCCACTGCCATTAAGCAATTTCTTTTCATCCTCCAGTTTATTTGTTAATAATGATATCACTTCTATTATACCAGCATTTCTTAAATGAAACCTTCAGAAAATTTTATTGAGAAACCCTCTGCTGGATCTTTATATTATATGCAATTTTATAGTAACCATTATCATTTAATGATCTTGAACAACTTTTTCTTCTGTAGTGGAATTAATTCATGGATTCTTTCTGAATTGAATACTTAATTTCAGTTTTATTTTGCATCAAATCTCTGAAGCAAATAAATAACACTATTTCTTTTCATAAAAAAGGTTCCATAGTACTTACGATTATTGCATATCGATTTTGTACGAGATTTATGGATTAGTTAACTTAGTTTACTACAATTTTAATTGAAGATTACAGAACGTTATTGATATATTACAGCTGTTGAAATGTGCGTACACATGTAAACATAATCACCATATCTTCAAAATAAGTAATAAAAATTTGATTACGTAATATCTCAAAGTATATGATAAATGATATTATTATATTAAGAAATTGAACAGTATATTTTCTACATTTTATGTGTAATTCACTTTTTTCAATTTAATATGTTAAGAGAATTTAATTTTGGTCTAATGCTTTGTTTATAACATTAGTAAGAAATTTATAAGGAGCAAGGATGTAGGAGAGGACACCAATCTACGGTGGGTTTTTTTCTTTTGGAATGGTGTGTAATTTTAGTCATTAGGAAAAAAAGCCTCATACACAATTACAAAGGATACACTTTTATAAATGAGAAAATAAAACAAGAAGAAAATTCTTGTTCCATTCCTGGTTTACTTTACATTCATTCATTTTCTCCATTGAGCTCACCCCTTTTGTTTTTGTTTATTTATCAATAACTTAATTTGATTCCTATATTGATTAAAACTTTGGGTTTGATATGAGACCATATTCTCGGGTTTATTTGTTCTAAAATTCATGCTTAAACTTGATGTTTAAGCATAAGGGAAAATATATTTGGAGGAAAGGACAGAATTCAATCACACACATTGTGTCTTTTGTTAATGTTTTGAAACATTACGAAGACAAAATTGTTTTGATTTGTGTGCGTTTACATATTAGCACTCTTATTATATTAAATAGATATACTACGTAGTATGTAAAGATGATGTTCTAAATTGATAACCTGCTATTTCAGAACGCTGTTTGAATCAATTTTTTATAAATTGTTAAAAACGTTTAATATCATTTATCATTTTTTATATTAGCGTCCATATATAAATGCCTTTAATCCAAAGCTGAAAAAATTTAACCGTATTATAAGTTGTGTATGAATAGAGCAAAGTTTAATTTCGTCAACATGATAATATTTTCCAGTAATCTCTGATATTCAAGAAATAAACAAATGTCATTTTTAAAAGAATAGGTGAAACATGTTGCCCTATTCTTAAGGGAAGTAATACTAATGCAAACACACACACACACACACACACACACACACACACACACACACACACACACACACACACACACACACACACACACACGCAGCACACACACAGCACACACACACACATATATCTATATATATACTCAGTGTGTACGAAAGATGCAACACCATGAAAGAATCATCAGATCAAATGATGTTAATGCAAACGATTGTACTGATACAAATAAATGATGAAATTTTCAAAAACAAAAAGAAGGCTTAAGCGTCGAGAATCGTATTTGGTTGCAGCCACCATCTGCAATAAGGTTATACTACATGTGCATGGAGTAGGTCAAACAGATGTTGAATATCTGTTTGAGGAAGAGAATCTACCTATCGCTTGTATGCTTAACCAAAGTTCGTCTTTGAAACTGCAGGACGCGGATCACGAGCAGCAATACGTAACTGGAACGAAGTACAACAGATATATATATATATATATATATATATATATATATATATATCAGGTGGTGTTGCTTGGGAGGGGCAAAGTTTACGGAAAAGATTTTAGGAATCGGAACTTCGAAACCATATGGCAAGGACCGCGAGGTACGGGATTGGAAGCCATACGAGAAAAACTAGAAGTTTCTTAACCCAAGGGATCTGGATTGTTATTGAAGTTAAATTATAATTATTTTTGTATAATTTGTAAATGTTTTCGACCAACCAACATAGATAAATGTTGGTATTTGTGAATAATAACTTGCACTTGTAATAATTTATACCTCCGTATGTATGTATATATATATAACTTTTCCCTTAAAGAATAGATCAAGTTACATATTTAATAAAATCATTATTCTTTCAAACTTCAATCGTTTTTAATTGGTGAGCAACACGGCTTAGGCTTGCTTACGTCACCTGCAATATGTTGCAGAGATATCCTTCTCTCTTGTGCTCTTTTCTCTCATTGAAGTGTTTCGTAAGCAAACATCTTTTACAAAAGGCTATTACAAAGCGCCATATTCATGTTGATGATAACATTCGGCATTTTCTGGCATTGCAATTATCCTCCATTGTACTAATTTACAGTTAAAACAAAATCATATTACTCTATAGTCATTACATATATCACTAACGCTCAATATTAAATTGGCTCCTGTAACATTATAGACTAAAATACCTAATTATACCTTAAGACCTAACACAATACACTCATTGCCATACGTAATAGCGCACCAAGAAAAAGTTGTTAGAAGAAAATGAAATTTTAGATACGTAAGAACAGCGCTGATGTAAATAATTACAAAATCAAAGCAAAATAATCATTTATTGTAGGAAAAATTACAAATGAATGGAGTTTTTAGTACCCTGCTGGGCCACCTCTAGCTCGGATGCTTGAAGTGATATGGTTTGGCATTGAGGCAAACAAGCTCCGTATGATGTCTTTCGACATCTCGTTCCACACTTCAATTTGACCAAACTCGTAGGCTGTCCAACTTGCCAGCCTAAATGATCACAGATATGCTCAATCGGTGAAAAATCTGATGATCGATCACGCAGGGATGGGAAGGAATGTAGTGGAAGCAGTTCTGTGAAAACCTTGCTTTGTTTGGTTTAACATTGTTCTGTCAAGAAATGGCTTCTGGGAGCCCTGCCATGAGTAGCAACACATGTGGTAAAATTATGTCAAGAACGTACATTTGGGATGTCGTAGATCAATATTATTGGTGACCGTATGTCGCATGCGATGACACCCGACATCATCACACCAGTTGGGGAAGTGGTGAGCCGCTGTACAGCGAAGGCAGGACTGAGTCGTTCACCACGGGGCCTCCCCATTCGTACACGAATGTCATTACTGACCATATTGAATCTGGATTCGTCGCTAAATACGACCTGATTCCATTTGGTTGCAGTCCAATCCCTTCGAACGCGACACCACTCCAAATGGAGGCGATGCTGCGTGGGTGTCAACAGCAGTACACGTAATGGGCCCTGCGATAGCAACTGTTCCTCATTCAGGTGCTTTGCGATGATACAAAATAATACAGAGGCCCGTAATGAAGGTGTTACCTGTGTATGGATGGTGGACAATAAGACAGTTGGCGCTACGTGTGCGTGTCGTATGTGTCAACTTTTGGTCTGTTGAGGGAGCCCTGAGTCTGATCGCCATGTATCAGACCTCTCTCTTGTCCACTGGTTTGAAGACCTCCTCATAGTAAAGTCAGAACAGCCTAAGTGGCGAGCTACTCGCCGATTTGATAACCCGTTTTCCAACATCCCTATGATTCTTCTCCTATCGGTCTCTGACATCTTCTCATATTGTATCCAATGACAGCCAAATGACATCTCTAGTTTTAAAGCGTCCCTCCGCAAAGGGTCAAGATCAAGCAAACAAGCTCTGTTTACCTGTTTTATAATCCAAGGAGAAAGAAGTTCATGCCGTTTGGTGGTAATACGTAATGCGCAATCAAGCTGTATTTCTAACCATTTAAATATTTGCCTGACACGTACTTACATGCCAAATTTCGTATCAATCCCTCTCTTACTTCTTGGTACGGGATTTTTTTTTTATGGCAGTGAGTGTGTACACTGTAATGATTTGATTATTTTACATTTGAAGATACTTAGCATTAAATACTTCAAAATATTATTTTTATTCTCTACAGATATTAACTATCATACACATTTGAAACTATTAATTCTGATAGGTATCAAAAATACTATTATAAAATTCAAAATTTTAAATTGGGTTACATATTCTCAACATAAAACAAAATTAAATCAGTTCTTAGAGTCTTATTGAATCCTATTGAAGTGTTAAAAAACTATTTCTTTGATAAATTCCTAAAAAAAGTATTTCTTATTCTAGTCTTTCCATGAGAAACAATTACTCATTAATTCTTAATATTTTCAATTAAAGAAACCTTTAAAAATCAATCAACAATCGTTAGCACATATCATTCAATGATTCTTAAATTAAATCATTAACAAAAGGTAAATATTTAAATTCAACTTCGGATAAAATTTGATAATTATTTCTGGACTTTTACACATTGACAATTTTGTAATAACCCCCCTTCAAAGAAAAGGCCATAAAATGTGAACAAAGCTCCACAGTTCATGTTTTTATCAGTATTTGAAAAAGTAATTGAAAGTAAAATGAAATTTCATCATCCCGCTGATTTATCTTGTTTTTCAACTATCCTTTTATTTATAATTTGATTAATTCTTGGTCATTAACACACGGTAGTATTATTTCTTATATTCATCAGGCTTTAGCGATTATATGAAAGTCACTCCTTTACTGATAAAATAGAATCTTTCGGCTTGCTGTGGGGTATGATTCCCCCTTGTGGTCTTCCCCCTTGTGTGGGTCTTCCCCTTTGTCCCAAAACGATGGGTTTCGGAAAATCATGACACGTGTTTGCCCAAATGTTTCAGCTGTACTTTTAAATCGCTTGAATTGCAAATTTTTAATACATCAATATTATTTCTCTTCTTCTGTTTCTCTAGCAATTTGCTAGGTGATTTCAAAGAATAAGAATCCTCACAAGTGACTAGCATTATATTTATCATTAAGTCTAACTCATTTTGTGTATTTGCCATTCAAATAAAGTTAAAAATGAAGTATGTCTCTGTTTTCAAACCAATTTTTGAACGAGATTTTCAGTTCAAAAGAACCCTTGTTTATGTCTCTAACAATAATATTTTTTTCAGCTCATTCAGGGACTTCGTTTTGTAGTCGAGTTCTTTTCTTAATTTCTCTCGTTTTCCCAATTGTCACTTTTAAACTGATTACTTATTCTTCCATCTTAACCCTGCTTTTGATTAACCGCTTAAATTTTCTTTTGTAAAATCTTCATAGTATTCGCTATCATTTATAATCTTTGGAATAACAGTGCCTGAAGGGGCATTTTCAATTATTATATATACCGGTACAATAAAATCTATATTATTTCCTTTCGCTAAGAAAGACATTTAAAATTATTTCACTAATTTTCAGTTATTAAAAAAATTACTTTCAAGGACATGCATAAAAGGGAACAAATGTTTTTTTTTTTCCCTTTTTTTGTTCCTTTCCGTTCATTTCGCAGTTCATTTCCAAGATAATACTTTCAAGAATCACGCATATTTTTCTTGGTGAGGGATTAAGTTTATGCGGCTTTTGATACATAAGCTTTTTATTAATTTTATTCCATTTCTAAGATATTTTGAACATTTCTTTTATTTCTACTTTTATATTCTACTTTCTTTTTTCCCATTCTAAATTAGTAAATTCATCACTTTTGGCTAACTTCGAGCTTTTCTTAAAAGTACAAACCTGCTTGAATAGTAATAATAATTTTATTCTTTGCTATCTTTTTCGCATTACGTTGATGAGCAACACAGTCTTCGTTTTTGTTGAGTCATATGCGATGGATTACAGAAATTTGATTCTCTCTAGGATGTTTTCTCACACTACAGTGTTTTATAAGCAAAGGTCATATACACTCGCTTCTTACAAAGCTCTCTCCACAGGATATACACAAAGGGTATCGGGACAGGTTTGTAATACGACGTAGCAATGAGTTATAGGACTCTGCTTGTTGCTGCTTGCTGAGACATGTTTATACATGCCACGTCTGTGTGCTTAGTTATTCATCAGAAGTGATAGTTGAAGTGCTTGCTATGGCATCGAGGTCACGAAATGAAATACGGACAATTTTGAGGTATATGCTCGCGTGTGAACGTAGACCAATGCTTAATAGAAAGAACACTTGAGCAGGAGGATGTATTAAACAACTATATTCAGGTGCCACAAAAAATTCCAAAGAGGGAAAATTTCACTTTATAGGACACTTTTAGTGCGGGAAGTTCACAAACGTTGGCTACGCAGGTAAAAGTTACTGCTAAGAAGAAAATGCGTTACGAGGACAGACAAGTTACATACCAGCTTGTAGATGATATCTTAGTCCTAAATGAACCTACAATTCATTCGATTCTGCACATGAAAAAACTTGGCTGTCTCTGGGTTCCGTATAGTGTGACTGTAGAACCAACGAAGCGATGCATGACTTGGTGGCCCTGATATGCTAACAATGTTTGTTAAGAGGCACACACACACACACACACACACACACATATATATATATATATATATAAAGTGCTCAAAAATTATAGGACATGTATGGTTTTAAGGGAAATGTAAAATTATTTGCATCGATAATTTATGGCAAATAAAATGTCTATAATTTAAAGCGTAGCAAAAAAGAGAAGATAAAATTTCATATGCAAATCAGCGTTCATGACGTCAAAAACCAAAAAGAGGATAAAAGTATTGAAATGACGGTTTTGTAGAAGCTTCTCTTTTCACCGAGTCAGCCGTGAAGGTTCAAATTTTCAGATTTTCTTTTGAGAAAAGGAGACTTGGAAAATTTTTCGACAAAATTAATTACTGAAATGCATGGAGACTTGAAACTGTTCCAGGACAAAGTGGTGTAGTAGATGCTTCTGGTGTGGGAAGAGTGTTATTTCTAGACAGTGGAATCGATTCCAAGAAATAGTAACTGTTAGGAGTCTATACGGGCAAGGTTGTCCACGCATTAACGCAGCAGCAGATGATTGATACATTTATGTTAAGAGCTGATCAAGACAGAACACGCAATTCTATTTATATACAAAATAATTGCTTTTGCAGCAGGATGTAGGGTGTCAAACCAAAGAGTCCGAAATAATATTCATTAGGGTGGTTTATTCACTAGCAAGCCATTAGTGAGTATTTCGATGGCCTCAAGACATGTTGCCTGAAGAAAGTGGGCAGTAGCATTCGACTATAACATTACCAGAGGTGTTTCGGTATGGAGAGCTGGTAGCATTCGAAATAATCCAACATTCCTTTAGTATAGATCACATTTCTGATAAAGTGATTGGATGGAATGGTTTGGAATCGCCATAGGTAGATGTACGGACCTTCTTGACATTCGCAATGGTAATTTGAATGCCCAAATAATAAGGGCGAGATACTGAGAACTCATATCTTACATTTCACAGCTGACATTGGTGATTCCTTTCTTTTAAAAAATGATAATGCTAGGTCATTTACAGCTCGTCTCTTGCAGAACCTGCTTGAAGTTAAAATAATACAGTGTATGGAATGGCCAAAATGTTCTCATGACATAAATCCGATTAAGCATGTTTTGGACACTCTCTGACGACGCAAAGAAGAGAAATCAAGGCCTTTTTTAACTGTACGGGACTTGGAGATTACATTTCTTCAGGAATTGAATGATATTCTCCAAATCTTTTAGTTATCCTCATCAATCCATGGCAAGCAGGATGTAGTTTACAAGTGTTCTATAATCTTTGCTGTTCAAAGAAACCACAAGCAGTGTTAAATATCCTGCATGATCTCCAAACAATGTTTTTCGTCATTTACATGTAATTAAAATTATTGTCCTGAAGCATTTTATCATGTTATTTCTATCGTTTCAAAGAATTAAAATTCCTGTACATTTTTTTTGCACGTTTTTTTTTTATTATTGCGTTTTGTTATACATGCTCACGCTATTTCACGAGTGTTTTTTTCTTGTTAAAAAACTTAATACCCTGAATTGTTACCAAAGTCTAACCAACTATCGAAAAAAAACATATTTTTACATTTTTCATTAATATTATATACAGATAATAATGTAAATAACTAACAATTAAATCTTTAGGATAAAAGTTTTGTCACACATTTAAAATATCATTTTTAACAACTTATGAGTAAGCATCGACATAGCAAACGGCATATACATTAATACCTACAATTTTCAAATGAATTTATAATTAAAAAAAGAATTAGCATTTACTAAGAGCTTAGCAATTTTGGATATCACAAAGGATGCTATTTATTTAATGTAAGCAGGCTAATTCTAAGCCGTAAAAATGAAAAATGTTGCTAACTTCAGGAATCTTTCCGAGGTTATTACAACACTTTGGAATTTGAGGCAAATTATTCTTTTGTGAAAGTTTCACTACATGAACGAAATGGAAATCCATTCCTTGAATTAAAGTAGTGTTTTACTCACGATAATTCAATATTTTGACTGAAATTGAGTTTTAATTGTATTTTATTCTACAATTAAATTAAAAGAAAACATAATTGTACTGAAATATTGACTTTTTGAATATTGTGTAAAAACGTTTTGCTCATAGCACAGTATTATTTTAGCACAGAACAGCCTTATAATATAACCTCCTTTAATCAACATGATATTATTCAATAAAATTACTGCATTATAAGCTATAATAACATTGTGGAATGTAAAGGAAAACTCCAGATTGTTGTAAAATGGATGCGTCATTAAAATGTTTCAAATCTCATGGAAAGACACATTGGGGAATGCTAATATTAACTTTTTGTTCTGTGAACTAATTTTAAGTTCTCATAAATTTTCCTTGTATATTTTGTGTATCATAACATTAAACGGAATTCTGTAAAACAATAACAGATATTTTGTGACAGTCAGAAATGAATTCATAAGCAATTTCTATGATTTACAAATTTGTAAGTTTTAATTTGAATTATTATATAATTGTACATAAACCAAATCATTAGGTGTTACATGTAAATTTCTTTTAAAGTATAAATTATTATAATTTTCTGTATGCTAATAACTAAAAGGAAAAATAAGACATTTTTTTCTTCTATCCAGAAAATCCTTAAATTCTTGTTAAATAATTTTTTAAAAAAAATCTGTAAAATTTCTCCTAAAACATACTAATGTGTGATTTCAAACCTTGTAAAAATTCAAGACTTCTTCACTACATGTTTTAAGGGATCTCAAGACTATTATTATTCGTGATTCAAACTATTATTTATCGATGAAACAAAGCAGAAACATGACACATTTACCTTCAAATATTCATATATATTTATTTTGTCATTCATATTTTCATTAATCTTAGAGAAATTGTAACGAAATATAAATTGGAAACTTTTTTTTAAAATAATGAATAACTAGGAAATTTAATGAAATTTGAAGGAAAGTTAAATTAGAATTTTTTTTCAAAACAACGAATATCTATATTTTACTGCACATTAAATTCCGAAATTCTTCTCAGATAAAAATTTGCAAACGTAATGTTATTTAATAGAAAATTATTTAGTCTTAAAACTACACTGCTTTCTTGAAAAAATTAGAGAAAATAAATTTTTTACAATAAAATTTATTATTAGATTATGAATTTTATAGAAAAATGAATTTAAAATTCATATAATTTTTCTGTTAATAAACTGTCTAACAACTGATAAATCAGTCTGAAAAAAAAATTGTTTTCAACATGTATAAGAAGTTTCAAACTATGAAGATTAATAGATTCTGAGAAATTCCTCGCACAAGTTAAAAAATTTGTTTTAAGAAAATGAAGTTTAAGTTGAAAAAATAACAAAAACATTATTATTATCCAAATGTTCAGAAAATATGGGTTTCTAACATATGTGTTTTCAAAAAATAATAATAAATTTTGAATTTTAAGGTCCTGAGATTCTTTAAATAACAGATAATAACCATAAAATACTCCTTATAGCGTGATTAATGTATGAGGTGTATTCTATGGCTAATGACCTTAACATATACTTTCCAACATTTGATTCATCAATTGAAGTAATCAATAAAGCACTGAAGCATAATGAGAGTACATAAAGTTTCCGAAAATTTTTCATTTATCATATTTCATTTTTTTTTACTTAATTAACTTTTTAACATTACGTAACAACAACAAATACTGAATTCTGCAGTCTAACATAATCAGGTTGCTATGAAAATATTAAAAAAAATATTTTTTTGTACGAATGACTTTAGTGGTTTTCATCAAAATTTAATACTGTTTTATTTTATACTGTTTGTTTTTCTTCCACTTCCATTTCAATTACAGCCTTAGGGCTTCAAAATAAAACTATTTAGAAACTAGAATGTAGACTTTATGCTTCTCTGATAGCGAAATATGAGATGAAATGCAGTCAAATATTTTTTAAAAAATTTATTTTCTATTTCATCAGCTGTTTTGTCTTTTATATATATATAGTTTTATCTATCATTTTCTTTTTTTTTTAATTCTACATCCATAAAAAATTAAAATACTCTTACGGAAATATTAAATATTTTTTGAAAAATAAATCACTTGAATAGCTCAGAGTGGTGATTCAAAAACTGATTCAAATCCTTTTTACTTCTCCATACGAATTGACGCAAAATGCTCTTGAATATTTCGCAATCCTGGGTTTGTTGATTTCGAAATAGATTAAAAAAGTATTTGCCTTGATTGCCTCTACCTAGTCAATGTTTGCATTTCCAAAAGAGTGGAAATGTGTAAATGAATCTGCTTGATGTTATATATCAAATCCGTTACTAAAATTCGTAAAAGGATTTTTACTGTTTCTATGAAACAAGATTTGAAATTTAAATTCACTACTGGGCTGCTGGCTGTTTTCCCAAGACGACACCAAAGCTAACAAGTTGCCTTCTTACTCGTGTACTGAGTATATATTTTGTGAAAAACTCAAAGTAAAGAAATTGAAAGTAAAAATTAAATACTGATTTGTATAAACAATTATTAAATGGCCATGGAAACTACTATCCTCTTCTTATCCATTTAATAACCAAATGTGCTTAAATATTCCAAATTTGTTTAAATATTTAGTCACCATAAACCACGTGCTGTGACTCTTACTCAAATAAAATATATGTATGAAATATAGTTAACAAAAACTAATGAATGCCCAACATTTTTTGAGTAATTTCATCTCTTTTTACAAAGTCCTTAGTAAACATAGACTGATTGATGTCTTGAAGTTATTACTTTGCATCATTTCTAGTCAGTTAAAAAACTTAATAATGTTGTTCAAAAAAAATAATAAAAAAAAAATACACTCAATGCATTTATCAAATGATTTTGCAAGCAAAATCTACAGAAGTAAGATTTTCTAGTGGATAAATTTAGTAGTGGTTAGCTACAGAGAGTTGGGTGGATGACTTATTAAAGAACAATTATAATGAAATATTGAGGAGAAAATTCTTAAAGCGTCTACTTCTATAATTTATTTTTATTAGCTTCTAAAAACCTTATCCGTGGATCATATGGATCCCGATAGCCACGTAGTCAAGATCCCGAACTTGAAGCTGACGTTGTTTCTGTTGTATCGGGGTTCTGAGTCCTTAAACACCCGCCATGTAGCGGAATAGATGTATGTCAAAGCGGACGAGGCACTTAATCCTCTTAGGGCGTGGAGAGGAAAATTGTAGAGGGAGATGCCAGTCTAGGTTTTGTCTTCATCACTTGACAGAAGTTCATGATCAAAAAGTTCGTCGCCCATAACCCTCTTATTGCTTCTGAGTGGGACGTTAATAAACAATCGTTCAAAAACTTTGTCATGTGCTGAAAAAAGAATTGTTTGGGAAAGTCAATAGAATTGTACCATTTATTGCTGTCTGTTGGAGAAATTAAAATATTGTTGTATGTCCTGTAGTAACGTATATTACGTACGTTGCCAAGCAATAATCATGTGAAAGAAAAAACTGTCTTGAAAAAAAGTTCACTAAAAAGTGTTTCTTTAGGAAAAAATAAAGTTATAATTTTGAAGAATTTTATAATTCCCATCTGGTAGAAATGAATAAATAGATGTTTGAAATATTCTTTTCTGAAATGTGATTTCAAAAGCCAGTGTAGCTAGCAACTCCAGTTATATGTATAAGTATATATATATATATATATATATATATATTGATGAAGAATATCAAAAATAACTAATGTAACATTTAATAGGTCTCATAGAGAAATATTTAATTCTTTTTAGAGATTTCTAGAAATTTTCCATTTCCTATAGAAATTATTTTCCATGCATTGTGATTTGCTAAGTCTCGAATCCAAAGAATCTTGAATCTTTAATCCTTAAATTGAGTTTAGAAATTGAACATAGTAAAATTTTAATTTTATAAAGATACATTTAGATATTTCTCGCTTAAAATGTATATTTTTTTTTCAAACAATTCAATTTTTTTTTCTTCCGATTAAGTTTTGCTGTACAGAACTGCGCAGAAATGTATCATTTCATTTATCATTTACATTTGGTTTATTTCATATTTTTCTCTTCTTGTTTAATATGGGTATTACAGTTTGAATTTATAGCTTTATTGAATAAAAAATAATATTAATGACGCGCATCAAAACATAAAAATTCTATGTGGCAATTTAGCTCAGAACTTTTGATAAAATACGGCGACTGTTTTAAAGTACTCTCCATATAACAAAATTTATTGCATTCTTAGAATTGAGGAAGTCACTGAAATATAATCTATAAATGATGCTAACTTGTGCCATATCAAATGGCTTAAGAAATGGAACTAAAATAAAAAAAATTAAAATTTATGCGAAAAAGTATGTATGTGTGTGAAGACATTTTTACCATAAATCTCTGTTTTATGAATACTATAAAAGTTACGATATATATTCAAATTTTGTACAAAACTATTTCTCTAACTGTATGCTTTATACAAAGTAACAATATCAGCAGTAAACTTTAAAGAAAATAAAAAGAAGAATTACGTATGATGCACATTTATAAAATATATTCTTGCTTATATGAACATTTTCACTTTTTTTGTTTATTATTATATGTTATTATAATTGTGATAATAATCGATTCATACTCTATTATTAAGTCAATATGTTAATCATCTCCATTGTTTCTTTTTCTTGGATAACTTGCATCTGTTGTTGTATATAATTATTGTTGGTTCACTTACTGCTGACGGTGATATCACATATACTAATTTGGTATAAGAATTTGCATGATTTTATGTGTATAAGAGCTTAATTTGTAATAAGGAACTTTTAATTTAGTAAGTACTTGCATTGAATTGCAGCATTCCAGTTATACTAAACTCGTCAGTTACGAATAATTGTCATTTATATTTGAAAAGCTCAATTATTACATATTATTCTGCACTAGATTTATTTGTTGTTAATATTGTAAGTTTAGACCCAATTGTACACGCCACTAGATGGCGTTTTCGTAACTTGAAAGAGTTATGCGTTTTTTATTTTTATCAGAGAGAGAAAGAACGTTGTAAGGAGGAGTGGGACGGAACGCCGTTGAATAAAATAATAAAATTGAGAGAAAAAGTGATTATTGTGTTCTATATACTTCTTTGTACCTATTGCCTCTACACCAATAATAAACGCACATTGCAATTATTTACAGCAATAGGAATATCTAGGCATTTCTACTCACAAAATGATTTAAAATTGAATATTTTCTCAATTACTTTTGAATTATTATTGATAGCTCAAAGAACTAGACTCCTAATTGTTCGAATATTGCAAGTTTTCCTCTAATTAAACAAATTAAAGTTAACAACAAGTCTTTATATATATAACAAGAATTTATATCAATATACTTATAAAGAAAATAAATATACTTTATCAGGAAAGATCAATTATAAGTTGTATGAACCTTCCTAATATTTATTACAAAAACTAACAAAAATAAAAACATTAAAATGCATTAATTGTATACAAGCGTTTTATCAGGTCATAAATATGTGTTCCGTAGCCTCAGTTAAACATGTTGCATATTGTCTTGTTTGAATAGTCTTGGTATAAAAGATAAGAAAAATTGTAATTGTCTTTGATAATTCCATTTTAACATGTACTAACCATTTTTAAATAATTTTTTCAGATTATATAAGAACTTCCCCTTTGATTACAAACTCATTCGAAGATTAAAATTTCCAGTCTGAAAACTGGGTAGCCATCATGTGCGTAATGTATATCACTGGTTCACCAAAATGAATATTACTTAGAATAAAATAAGTGTACCACAGAGTCCTTGACAACATAGAAGCAATTACTATCAAGAAAAGAAAATATCTTCATAGAATTCCTAATGTACAAAAACGTTGTTAAAAATGAAAAAGAAATTCTAAAGAACAAAATGTTTCCAATGCTAATAACAAAAAGAATAAAATCAGGTGATTCTGTCATAAAAATCAATAAATTAAATTACATATTAAAATAAGAGCAAAATATTAAGCAATAAAGTAGACAATAATAATCTGGTTGGATAATAAATTAAAGCTGATGATAAAATGTTAAATTAAATATTATATTAAATAGTTAAATCTAAAACAAATAAAATGTAATCATAATAAGAATATTGAATTGTAATATTAATCGTTTGAATCTAACACTCCGTATTCTTTATTTAATCCCGAAGCATATCAGTTGACACCATTTTCTCAAAACAACAAAATTTTATCACATGTTAAAAAACTACAAATATGTATCAAATTTATATTTTAATATTTATGAAAACGAAGTCACTCAGTGAAATTTATTATAATACTTATACCTTTCTAAAAAAAAACTAAGAATCTAAAATTATTTTCAACACATGAATACACACTAAAGTTAACTTGCTGAAAATAATTCATACATATATTAAGCGTTTCAACACATATCAATGACTCGATATAAATAATTTAATGTAAAATCACTTAATTCTTTGATTCTCCGTTTTCTTTTTCTTTTCATTCATCAACTACGATATGGAAACATTAATGAAATCTTTTGCAGAACATAAAGTTTTTAATTACGTGTTACTTTGTACATTTGCAGGAAAATTGGTACACGGATTAGTTTTATTTCTCGGATACGTCAAGATTTATTGCACGAAAATTCTACAGAGAATAAATAATGTTAACAAAAGCACAAAAGATATGAGTGTCCGTGACCGTTTAGGAACTCTGATTTCATCATTTATTTATACAAAACAAAAAATTCCGCTATCATATTTTTCAGAGTTGCACTGAAGTCACGTTTTTGCTAGAGTTAGCACCTAGTTCATGATTCTCATGTAATGTCTCTGACGAAAATTTTTCGAAACACAAGTGAACAGTCTGAAGGACAAGAAAGAAACTACTTACGCTGGTGTTAATTATGTATAAAGATCATCTACTCCTTTTTACTGTTTATCTTTCTTGCGTGTGCTGCCTTTTTAAGCGTAATGTTGAGTGTACTTTAGGGAAAATTTAACATTTTAAGCTGAGATATAAAACTATGTTTAGGTCACTAAGGAACTTTTAAAGCATATTCGTGTTTTAATTATTATTAATTTTAAAGAG
>BMAW01105872.1:291145-425806 GCA_019974015.1 Nephila pilipes
TTATTCGTTCAGTTTTTAAGCAGAACCTTTAAAATTATTATCATAGCTCTTAATTTGATTAATGTAAGAACATTATATTTTTAAGAAGGGAGATTTCTTTCTATCAGATACTTTTAATACATTTGTTTCACCTCTAACTTTGTATACTATTATGAATTTTTTGTGTTATTTTCATTTTAAATGCTGAGCGTGATTGAGACTACAGTCCACTTTTCTTTTTATTTTAATTTCTTTTTTTATATAATATCTTAAATATATATTAAAAAATGTCTCAGCTCGGAATGATAAATAAATATATAACTCATATACTGCATATTATTTCTTGTTTATTCTATTGTTTTTTCCTAGTTATTTAAAATGCATAAATAGAATCATTTCAATTTTTATTATTATTTTTTTACTTTAGCGTTAAATTATTCTAAAATATGTTTTGAGAGTTTTTAAATTGTGATACATTGTCGAATACATCTTCCCGATATAATGCTTTTCTTGTGTAATTTATTAAAATGTGTAACAGTAACAGATATGCCTGTGGTTCAAAGTTATAACACATTACTGACTAATGGATGATGAGTGATATGATAATGCAGTATATGTTACAATGAGAAAATATTATAATTTTACAAAAGTTGCATTTAATTATTTATATGATATTTTATTCATCTTTATGCGGCCTTCGCATTGTGATCGAATAAGCAAGTATTCCGTGAATGTTCCTTTAGAATCCTATCTTTACTTTTGCACGTAAAAGATAACAGATGCAAAACAGTTCAACCGTCATGGCTGAAATTTGGTGTGATCATCACTCAGTTGGCGTGTTATTGAGTACTTTAATAGGCGCTACGACATACAAAGTCACTAAGTTAATTTTCGGGTATGGACTCAAATTTCAAAAATTTATCGTGACTATATTGAATTTGTTATAAGTAAATATTTTAGGTGTATTGCATAAGATAAAATATTATTTTTAAAATGGTTATCAGTGCCCTTACATACCCATGACTTTTAAATATTTTTTGAAGTTTTAAATACACACTTATTGTTGCAAACTTTTCATTTCATTTATTCATCAATATTTATAACAAGCAAAATTAACGTTCTACCTAGAACGGCTGAAGCGAGTCAAACATAATATCATAGAGATTTGAGTATGAAATCCATATTGGAATGCTCTATTTTTTTCTTCCCTGTTCAACAATAATTAAATTGTATTCATGGAGTATTTCCTTGGAATAATTAATGTTTTATATTGCTAGTTTAGGTAAGAGAAGAGGGATAGATGTTCTTTGTTAGATTTGAATGATTATTGAAACCAGTTGGATTTTTAAAGTATTCAGTGGAAACGATGTCGCAAAATTGTTTCAAAGATATTCTTAAGTTCCTGCACGAGTTACTGATAAATCCGACTTGTTCGACAGCATTAAAAATAATTATTTTGTCTGGCTTCTAGTCTCAATCGTCCTTTGTTTAAAAGAGGGTGAAATTATAACAAACGGTGAACAGCTGTTGTCGTGTGAAACACGTTACAAATTTATGCAATATGTTGAAAATAAGCCTGATACATTTGAATTAAAATTATGGCTTCGAACGGATGTTGAGACTAAATATTTCTAACTTACTAGTATATATATATATATATATATATATATATATATATATATATATATATATGTGTGTGTGTGTGTATGAAAGAGGGACAGAAATGTGGGGCTTGGTAAATATGTTATTATAAAAAAATAAACTTCTATTTCTAATACAATGCATCTAAATCGAAGAGATGTGCCATTGATTTACAAAGGTTCAACTCCCAATCGCTTTTTATCATTTTTTTTTATTCGCTAGAAGTAACACGAGGCCTATTAGCGACGGACTTCACAATTTTGAACCACGGTCAATTGACGAGGACGATACCTGAGCTGGCACCCCCTTCTCCTAACATCACACCACGCCAATGGGAGGACTTTGTGACCCGAATAGATTTAACGTGCATCAGACCCGGCTACACGGCGGGTCTTTGGGGGCCAAAGATCGAACCCGCGACTGAACGAAAACCGCCGGTCGCGAGTCCACGACCTTGACTACTAGGCTACCGCGTCCACAACGTTTTTTTTTATCAATAGCTCCATTCAATGACTACAAAAATGTTATTGTTTATATGTACGGACTTAAAACAAATGTCTGTGTCTTGAACACTTCGCATGAGAGCTAGAAATCTCACAATGTTCCCAAAACAATAAGATAGTTGAATTTTAATAAATATTGAATAGATGCACTCGACCAAATGAATATATTAAACACGACACTATTGACTTTAAGATGGCCAGTTTACTGTGTTTTGTAATGTTTTAGTTATTGCTGGATTTTATTTAAAGCATATATTCCTTGGTATTCATATTGTTGGACAAAGAAGAGTCCATCATACATTCTTAGCTTTTCTGAAACCACAAGTAATGAATGTCTTCAATGTTCATTCGGCCAGAACAAAATTAAAGTAATGTGTTTCTTTTGTGCTAAAACGATTTAGGGAAAATGTCAAAAGCAGTTTATCAAAATATTTACGGGAAATCATGTGTCAAAAATTATAATGATAATTGAATGTTCAATAAAAATGAAATGCTCTCATTTATCTAAAAATAAATGTATTTTATTTTACGTAATACAAAGTGTTACTATGAAAAGGTTGCAATCATTTTAATCTGTTTAACTTGCCTAACTATAGTTTTTCATTATAGTATTTGAGTAAAAAATAATTTTTTTTCTGGATGTCCCATTTCGATTCAAATAACAGCTAACAGCCGTTTTAGGCAGTTAATAACATCGATCGTTCTACTGTTAATATTATATAGCCCTCATAATATGGAAAAAATAATTTCTGAATCAATATATCAGTCAGTAAATAAAAATGTTTTTTGATTTAGTGATATTCGCGCAGAATTAATTATCAAGTATGTATTATATAAATGAATTGATGGAAGCAAACATTATTAAAAAGCAATAAAATAGTTAAGAATAAAAGGTAGTTATTATGTATTATGTATATAAATAATCTTAGAAAAATTATTTTTTACCATAATGAATAGTTACTTTTTAATCTAAAATGCTTGTACAAATATTTTTAATTAATATGTATGTGAAATGCTTGATAAAAATTAAATATATGCTGAAGAACAAATTTTGAATTTACAAATTTAAATTTAAATCTCTTAAATGTGCTCTGCAATAAACTCATAACCTACTTTTAATATTAAATGAAGTAGTAAATGCAAAATATAAATCAATAAACACGGAATGTCTCATAAATAGGAATTATATTTCATTAATAAATGAAAAAATATGTGTTAAGTTTGATAAAAATACGTTGTGTATAAGATGAACTGGAACAAAACGTTTTAGTATCCATGGTTTGTAGCAGTTGTATCCAAGTGGTATTGACTATGGTTGCCTTCATTTCAGTCAAATCGTGTATTCGAATCTATATTTAACTAAAGAGCTGCGGCATCATCTAGAGGGTCTGGGGCAAGTTAAGTTTACTTAATTTCAAAGTCCTCACATTGGGATACTGCGGAAGTTAGAATGGAATGACAATTTAGATGTCGTTACTTCATTGAGGTACAAAATTACGAAGTTATTCACAAATGCCCTACTGTTGCTTCTAATTGTGACTTTCGTTAATAGTCAGTCAGGCAAATTGTGGTACAAGCCCACAATTTTGCCACTGATAAATTTTGAAAAAGTGGAACGAAAATTCTAGAATATATCATCATTATTTTCTAATTTCACTATCGTATACGAAACAGAATAAATGTCTAGCTATTTATTCCTAATTGTAACAATAATTTTTTTTTCCGGCATAAAATTAGTATTTTAACTAACAATACATTTCAATGTCAAACTAAGACGAAAAAAAACAAATATTTTTGTTTTAACACTACGCTTTTTATTTAAAAAAAAAATCTCTTACAAACATTTCAATCCACTTTAAAAAAATGATTTAAATTTTATAACAATATTACGTAATTTTTAAATTATTGACATGGTATACAATCTTATTATCTTAACAAGAATCTATAAAATTTACTAAAAATAATCAAATTGTATATAATTTTATAAGCAAATGAAAATATTTATTTTTTCTAGTGATTCTGAAATAGGATAATTGAACTTTGATTTTTTAATATTCATAGAAACAAATATGGATAGGGGAGTCATTTCCTTTCATTAAAAACCATTATATTACCTTACTGGCGAAAGCGCCAAACATGTTGTGTCACCAATAACCTAGTGTTCATGGTAGCGAACTCGTGGTATTTGTTCCAGTCTAGGTTCAAGCCTTGATGCCACTAAAAACCATCCATGTATGCTGGACGACTGATGCACGTTAAATTTGTCAAGATTCAAAGTCCTTCCGTTGACGTGGTATGGAAAGTAGGAAAGAAAGGTGCCAATTCAGGTGTCGTCTTCGCTACTTGACTGATGTTCAAATTACGAGGTCCGTCGCCAACAGCTCTCGAGTTTCTTCTAGTGCGACATGGATAAAACCAACCAACCAAACATGTAGCGCGCCATGCCTTTTCGTATATATCTGGAATCTCACTTCATTTCTCATTAAGTTGAGAAATTCTTTAACATTTATTTCAAATTAACAAGTACTAATGTGTATTATAAAGATAGTGATTATATACTTGTTATTTCAGATTTCCCGATTTTTTTTGCGCTGATATCAGTTGTAATTTAATATATTCTTTATGATATATCAATATGTTTAGCTTAATTCAGAGAAACACTTACAATATTCATATTCTTTGCACTTGGGGGGGGGGAAACATGTACAGAAAAATTCTGAAACACTAATAATTGTCCAACTTCACTTTACAATTATAATTATTATCTTTATAAATAAGTTTTTTTTTCGTTTTAATAATATATTTTATCATTATAAAATTTCAGTTGTTTAGAATGATAAAACATTTCTTCCGATTTACAAAATGTATTTTTAGAATCTTAATGAAATGTTTTTCTACATCTTGTAAAGTTTATTTAAATCTAAACAACTAAGTGTTCAGAATGATATAATTTACTGGCTTAAAAAAGTTTATCGAAACTCTTCATGATTTTGGACAGAAGTTCACTTAAGTATACATCAAAAAGTTAAGAATATAACTTATTTAACAAGAACTAATAACTGAAATATGTTTCACATTATATTTAAGATTCTAAAAGTGAAAAAAAAATTGTTTTTGAAAATAAATGACTTTTGTAACCCCAGAAAAGATAAGAATCGAGTTTCATTCATTACTAATCATATCTAAGAACAGGAGCAGTTTATTCGGCCTATTTTACTTGATTTCGATGTTACATAAACTTCCTTTAAAAGTAATAATGCGGTAATATTGCATCCATTTTGTAAACATGTTACATCTTATCTATTACACACATTTAACCCAAATTACATTTAAGTGTTGTTAAATGCAGGAGTCATAATTTCCTCCCTTTAACTAATCTGGTCATAACGCTAATGTATTTTTTCTATTCTTTTAAGGAAATATTTTTACGTTGATTTTAATTTTAGGGAGAGTTCCTTATTGGAAAATAATTGATCATTTTTAAAGTAATTTTTTTTCAAGAAGAGCGATGGTTCTGTTACTTGCTACCGTTAGAAGTTTTATTCTTTAGGTTTATTTTTGAGGTTAAGGAAAATTATCGAAAGAGATTATTTCATTAATTAACTTCAAATTAAATTATGTTATATTTCGACCACAGTAACTAAATTCAAAACATTGAAACAAAATATAGAAAGATATACAATTCCTTATATGAGTTTCCCTATTTAAACTGTTATTTAAAGGACTGAAAAATTAAGAAAATGTCTCAATTTCAAGCATATTTGGTATTCCACATATTGGAAAGGGATGTTTCGTGATATATCAATTTTAATTCAGTTTTGATGCTAAAGGGAATAGAAATCTCTAATGTTTTCCCATTCAACATGTCCTCGAACGAGCAAATGTACACACATACATTTATTCTTATGCATTTATTGAATGCACGTGTGTTCGTAATTATTTTGCTTAAAATTTTTACATTTAGAAGCAACTTCATAGTGTATAAAGCAATCACTGCAATGGAAGAATTTTTCTAAGATTTGGAATATTTTTCTGCTTGTTTCAAGTTTCTAGTGCAATATAATTTTGTAGAAAATAGCCTTATTAAATTCATATTAATAAACTGAAAGTAAAAGTTAAAAAAAATAATGCTGTTGGATAATCTTTAATTTTTAGTTACCTCACGCTAGAACTAATAAATATTATTTTTATCAACCCTGCAGACAAATAATAGGCTTAGGCAACATAAAAAAATTATTACACTAACAAAAGACACGTTTCCAAAATAGATTGTTTTCATTAAAAACATGCATTAAGGATATTTAAATAGATGTTAAAAAAACAAAATCAGTGAAAATCATTCACAAGTATTTGTATATTTATTATTTAGCATTGTGTTTAAAACTATAGTTATTTTTCTGTTTTTCATCAGGATGTCTGCATTTGATTGTTTTTTATAACATAAACCCTGTTGATAATTAATCTTGATTTAAAATAGCATCAAAAAATCAAATTTTGTCTAAATTCTCAAAAAAAATTAATTTGAAATTTTCTATATTATTCATGCAAAGGGTATTAACGAAAAAAGCAAAACATTACATTTCAAGAAGTCAATGTAAAATAATATAATTCAATATGTGTGGTTTTGTGAAATGTATTTTTGTGAACTACCATTTGGATTATTAATATAGTTATTAATTAAAATATTTTATTCATCCCGTTCCTTAAAATAAATAATAATATTTTTGGCATTAGAATAAAAATTTTAATTTAATTATTTTGCTATTGTATCTTTTATTTAATCATTTTTATTTATTTTCTACCTTTCTATCATTATTTGATTTGTGAAAAAAAATGAATTGTTTTTTAGTTTTATTTTATTCAAACATTTAAATTTTTTAATATCTAAAAAAGTCATCAGCTTATGTTGTTTTCTTATAAGCTAAGCGGCATCGAAAATAAGTCACAAACCAAAAGTGTAATATAACTTGGCCAGAAAATAACTTGAAGACTGTCGCTAAGATTATCTAAAAATATTTTCTTATAAATACAGTCATCCTACGCCAAAAGAGAGTTAGACAGATTAGAAAAAAATGTTAGAAAGTGTGGGTTAAATGAAAAACATGTATTGTTGAGATTGAAGGACATATACCTATTTTTCCTTTTCTGTTAAATATTTACATTATGCTTGTATGTTACACGGTAAAAGGCTTGTCGAATTTGCGTGCAAGTTTAAATTGCTTGTGTTCTTGCTAAGAATATATTTCTACGATATTATACATCATTTGCTTATTTATTTATGCGCATTATTTTCTACAATTCTTGTTCAGTTTATTTCGCCGTTACAGACAACACGTTTTGCCAATTAAAATTCACTTACAAAAATAAACTCGACTCCACTGTTTTTTTGTAAACCTTTTTGTTTCTTCTTTTTTATGTTGCTAATTATTAAATAATAAACTTATACTTAGAACTACAAAATGAATATTTTTGAGAGATTTGATCTGGAGCAAATTCATTTGACATTTATGAGTTGCTAGATGACAGTGTTTCTCTTAATATCATTTATATTTATAAGAAAATGCCTTTCTATATTTTATTAACATATTTTTTGACACGTTTCATAAATAAGAGAATAATACTTTGATATTTTCGATGAATGAGATGAAAATGTGACATAATTAGATACATTATTTATGAAATTTAATTTGTTAAAAACAACAGAAAAGTAATTCATATATTTATATTCACTTCTTGATCCTTTTTTCACAATCAAAATTTTTCATTTCCAAACATCCACACATGTATTAATCTTTGAATGCTTTTGAATATTTTTTCAGAAATGTTCAATTCGTATCAATTTGAAATTTCATTAAGCCTTGAGTTTCGGCTATTATGATTCTCAAAATAACTAATAAAATTTTATGTTTCTTCAGCACTGATCAATTTTCAAACATTTTCAAATTTTAACAATTAAATAATTGATATCTTAAATTTAGCAATTAATTTTTTTAATAAAATACTTAAATAATTATACCTTAATTTCAGTAATTAATTTTAAATTTTATTAAATTTCCTCAATATTTATAGAGAAAGCCGTATATATGTTTTACAGAAGAAAAGTACGTTACAAGTTCATAGATTAGTAAATACATATAATGCCACCTGTTCCCAATTTATTCTTGAATTATTAGAGATTTATTAACGTATACCTTGACCATGTTTAATACTGGCAAAACACTTCATATCCTTCCTTTTAATAATATTTACCATTTAAATGAATACAATATACTATATTAGTGAGAAAATGTACTTAGTAAAATAATTTTAATATATATAACTATAAATTTTAGATAACAGATTTAATAAAATAAATTTTTGTTCATGTTACTTATGTATACTTCGTAATTATTAATCATAACACTACATTACATATCCTTTATACATATGTCTACAATATAAGCAATGTAACTATATTTCTGAGTAATTTAATGTATTAATCAAAACATAATTCATTATATTTCATTTCCATATTTTATTGGCTTTGCAGTTTCTACAATAATATAATTAAACTTTTCGAATGTTGTTAAAGATAACTCGTTTCATTTCATTACCCAAACATTGCAGTCACGGAATATAATGAAACACACAAACTTCAATGAATTTACGTACATGATTTATACCAAATAAGGAAATGCAAACAAAGATAAAGATAATGTTTTAATGTTTTGCTTAGATAAATATGCACACCGAATGGGAAAAAGAGGATATATTAAACTGATGCATAACATTTTGCGTGATTCTGTACAAAAAAAATATCTTATTTTTTTCCTCATGCAATGAATGCACACAAAAATTTATTATCTTATTTCCATAATAATTTAAGTTATAATAATTATCTTGAGTTTCTAATGTTTCAATATGGGAGTTTAATATTTGTGTATCTTGTTCCATTATTTTGCTTAAAAATCTAATATAACATCTGAGAAATAAGAAATATATATATTAGAAACAACTGATATTTTCCTCCTTCCAAAACTGTAAGTAAGATCTGAAACAATTTATATTGCTTTACGAAAACTATGTGGTGGAATCAAATGTCCAATGTAAGTTTCTTTGAAAATAACTTCCTCTTTGATATATTGATACTTCTTCTAGTCTCGAGAACTTTAATTTTGAGCTGAAAATAGTGATAAATCTTTGTCAGTCGAAAAATAATGCGAAAGTTAGAAATAAAACATACGATTTCATGGTGGTATTTGTTCTATATTGAGCAGCGAATTTTGTCAGAGTGTTTCTAAATGTATTTTTAGAAAATTCGGTGTTTCTTATTTTCTCAAATATACTTGATTGAATAGCAGAAATATTTAATTCCTATTTGAAACTAAAATTTCACTCATTAATAATATAATAGAAATAATTGATGGAATTTTAACTTAGTTTAGGGGTCATTAAATATTTTTTTAAAAAACGAGTTTGTGGTAGAAAGCTTCATTTAAATAAATCAGGAAATTGAAAAAATAGTAAAAATATCTTATATGTCATGAAATATTTAAGCTACGTTATAGAATAAAGGATTCAGGTTCTTAAAAATTTTACGAACGGAAAATATAATACTATTACATAGATAATGGTTTTCACAATTAACTCTGTATAATCAATTGTAATATAATAAATATAGAATTTATAATTACAATATAATGTTCTGAATTAACTCTTTTTTTATGTTTGTATGTTTAATGTCTTCGTATTGATCGAAACATTATAATTAAATATTAAGTTCGTTAGAAGTTAACCATGTTTTTTTCCTAAGATTAGTAAAACAATTACTATGCAAGAATAGTTTTTGACAAATTTAGCATTAATAAAGCTTATTTCAGTTTATTTTATCAAACCGGATTTGTATTTCATTAGCAAGAAAAACTTCACATTATGGAACAATTTCCAAGGGACCTAATGGCATTATTGATGTGATCTTGATATCCTTTTGAAAATTATTGAAATTATTTGTGTATTTTCTTTGAAATTGTAGTTATTCACCTTTTGAATAAATATGGACCAAAGATATTTTTCTTTTAAATTTTTCCTTTAATTCTTGAAAAATATTGTGCTACATAAAAAGCTACTAATAGCAAATAATATTACAGAACTATATTTTGTGATTTATTTGCATGTTTCATCAAACTAGATTAAATTTAGAGACACGAGATAGTCTATACTGTTAATGACAACACATTCAAATTCATTAGTTGATTGATATTTATATTCGAATATGACGCAATATTTAAATTTAAGACAATTTTAAAATAAATGTAAATTTTAGAAGAAAAAAATCTCAGAATTATGCAGAAATTTATAATTTTTTGTATCTAACCTCAAACAGGAAAACTTTTACGAATATGAATTTTATAAAGGAAATTTCAGCTAAGTATTACATAATTTGTTCAAAATATAAAGATTATTTACTCTTTATGTCACACAAATATACAAAGTAAAAAATTAGATACTGATCTACTTTCACGATTCGGCAGTTTTAATTCAGTTAATACTGTAAATAGATCTCCAAGTATATTTGGGAATTCAGCATCATAAATAAAAAATGCAAAAAGTATGTTTGGATTTGTTTACATATATGTTACTCAGAAAAAAAAATAAATGAAAAATAAAAAATATTTATATAATTGAATAAACTTGTGAAAAGAGGTGGGACATTATAAGTACCCGGCCACTTTTTCAAAATGTATTAAATTAATAACAATTTCTTTAAATATGGATAGTATGGCGAAATTTTTCAAAGACGAATAAATATGAGGAAATATATTATGTAAAAGCATGCTGTATAAAGGATTCTTTATTATTCCGTAAATCATTGTGTTTACCAATAAATCAAGGTGTGAACTAAGCAGCTGTAAATAATTAGAAATTTTGTCAAAATTAAATTGTATTTCACTATTATAAAGACAAAAATAAAGTAATAAGTAACTCCTTTGAACGTCAGTGTCCATTCAGAAAATATATTCAGAGCAAACTATCTATATAGGGTATTGATTAGAGAGAACGAGAGAGAGTGAGAGAGACCATAAATTTTATTTTCAAGTAAAGTTTCAAGAGACGAACGAGAATCAAAATGAAAAACGGAAAAAAAAAATCTCAATACAAATAACTTCTAAATTATCTCATTTATATAATTTGAGGGTATAATATATGACTTCCCGTATTCAGAGAATTTGTACTTTTTTTAATTATGAGAAAAAAATAACATTACCAGTTAAATGATAAAAAATGAAAAAAGCGTAAGCAAACTTTGATTTTTTTCTTATGATATCGAGTAACATAGCTTCTTTATAAATAGCTATACTCCAAAAAAAAATACAAGAACATGAATGTCAAGTGCACTTTACATCATGATAAGCTTATTACTAATAAAACAGATGAAACATCGAATATTTCTAAATGATAACGCAACTTAGAAAGCTGTGTATATATATTTAAGTATTTTTTTGAGAACGATCAAATATAAAAATAATAAATCTCTGAGGAATGACTTCTTACTTTAAAATACAAGATTAATTTTTATGTAGTAAATTTGTTCTTTAGATATGAATAAGTAGAAAATAAAACGAAGACAAATTGAAAAAATGGAAGTTGCTTATAGAAAAGACTAGGAAAATAATTATTTACTTTAAATATACTGACAGGAAATTATGTTTCCCTTAAGAATAGTTGTTTAATTCATTCAAAATAATCTAGTATAAAAGGCAAGCAAGCAATAATGTAAATAAAGCAGGTTAGTAAGCTGTGACCATTAAATAGTGAGATTAAAATAAGAATAATGTGTAAGATATACAAAAGCCTTTTTATATCGCATAATTAAAAATCCATACTAAACCAAGGATTTTTCCAAATAGCTGATAAAATAAAATATTAAAAGTTTTTTTTGGAAATTATAACTCATTTAAAACTGTTTCATGTTGATATTAATATTTATACATGTGAAAGTTGACATGACTGTTGGAGTCATGTTTATTAGTTTCTTTTTCAAGTAAATAAATGTTTTAGTAACATATTTATAGTTATTTATGGATATATAAATAACTGTATTCAGAAAACTTTTACAGTACAATATTTTCTTTCAATACTCTGTGTTTGGTTCACAGTGATGGAACATTCGCATTGTACAAGGGAGCAGAAGATTAATTTTAAAATTACATTTCAAATAAATAATCAGGAGATTAAAATTAAACTCATTTCAATATGTCAATGGATAATTACTTAATGAAACGAATGATCTTTAAAAAAATAGGCATTTAAATAATAGTGCAGGAATAAAGAATGATATAAAAAAAAATTCAAAAGTAATTTATCTCATTATATACTTACTAATTGTTTCGATTATTTATTTTTTGCAAACATTTATTTATTTTACCTTATGTATTTAACTCTTGGTGACAGATAATATCTTAAATATTTTTTAATAAAATGTACTTAGTTTTTAGTAGAAGTATACACACAATCCCGCTTTATGTTAATTTAAAACGTTTATTGGAGTCACAATTTAACTCATTTATTTTATCTCTTATTAAATAAGAAATTAATAAATAGTCAAGTTTCTAATACTGTTTCATATTTTGCTTTCACCTTTCAGATATAATGAATTCATGTAACGTAAAAAGAAATATACTTCCGGAGTCGTTTAAATACATAAATACCATAATTATTAATTAAATTTTTGAAAAATACAGCTTTCTGAATTAACATTTTCAGTCTAAAAAATTACCAGGATTCAATACCTATACAAGGTGTTTTATAACTCATGTAACAAACTTTATGGGATCATGCTTCATCAAGTATTTTTCATGCGAATGCTTAGGCATTGCCTCAAGTGCGCAGAAAAGGATGGGACCTTGTATGTAACATCGTACAGTTGAATACAATTTTGAGCATGTCTAAGACAAAAGCTCACATATAGCTCACTCAATTGCTTTTTAGTCTTAAATGTCTAGTCTAAAAGTAATTCAATAATTTTTCTTACGAAAATTATATCCGGTCTTTATTTGGAGACGGACTAAAATGTATAAAAGTATTTTTTTAAATGCAAAATAATGATTTTTTTTATAAACGCTTGTAGCTTATTTTAGTTTATATTAACGTCACACAAGAAGCAAAACGAGGGCTATTAGCAACGCACCTCGTAATTTTGAACCACGGTCATGTGACGAGGACGACATCTGAGCTAGCACCCCCTCTCCTAACATCCACACCACGCCAAAGGGAGGACTTTGGGCCCCGAACAGATTTAACGTGCATCAGCCCCGGCTACACGGCGGGTCTTTGGCGGCCAAAGAAAGAACCCGCGACTGAACGAAAACCGCAGGCCGCTAGTTCACGACCTTGACCACTAGGCTACCGCGGCCCCCTAAACGCTTGAAGCATTAACGCTTCTTTTAATCTCAAATATATCTGTGTAGTTGTGTTACATTTAATTTACATTTACATTACCAAGATATGTTAGTTAAGCGCCTCATTCTTTATATATATATATATACTTTTTAATCCTCTTTCAAAAATATCAGAATTAATCTGTTTTTTTTTTTTACTAATTTAATTATTATTTGATGTATTTAGTATTATAATATTTAAAAATTAATGCTTTTTTAAAAAAGTTTTTCGTAATACATTATTATCTATCTCAATTAATAGTTATGAAAACTGCTTCCCGAATTATCAAATATATAAGTAACATTTTAGTTTCTATTTTCTAATTTCAAGGATTGAATTGCATACTTTTGAACCAGAATTTAAATACTTTAATTATAATATTTTGTATTTTGTACAAATTTTCAAGTTTTCTCTTCACTTAACAATGAATATGATATTAAGCTATAAGACGAGAAAAATAGTTGCATCAAATACATTTCTTAGATGAAAAAATACAAAAAAAATCTATTAAAACATGTTTAAATCTATAAGAAACTATTCGAGTAAGGAAAATAATTGTATTCTAATATGTTCTTCTTCAAACTGCTCATTTTTATTTAAAAAGAAATTATTGCAACTAGGGAGTTTTATAAGTGTACCTGAAAGCCGTTTTCTGAAAAATAAATTTACAAAAAACTGTTACGAGTGATTTTTAAAATGAATATATTTCCTGATTCATTCCTATGGTATATTAGAGAGGGTTATTAACTCAAATGTCTTCTTCACTTGACAGTAATTCAAAATTAAATTACTTGTTGCTAATAGCTCTTGTGTTGCTTTCACCGAAAGTTGAAAAAAATGGAGGGTGATATACGTATACACAAACAAAAATATTCAATACTTTTTATAATACATTTAATACTTTTAATTTAAAATTTCAAATGTATTGGATTAACTGTATTAAGAAAAATTAAAATACAAGTACATATATAACATTTGAAAATTTTAACTTGACTGTGTGGAATATTTTCTATTGATTATAATAACTATTCTGATTTCAGCACATAACTTGTAAGAAAATATTTCTGTTTTATACTAATTTGCTTCG
The DNA here is from genome assembly GCA_019974015.1 of Nephila pilipes. Classification (NCBI taxonomy): domain Eukaryota; kingdom Metazoa; phylum Arthropoda; class Arachnida; order Araneae; family Nephilidae; genus Nephila; species Nephila pilipes. Next base: position 305,774 of record BMAW01105872.1, read on the forward strand.
TTTAGTTAATTTCATTTACAGATAAATCAAATCCTAAGTAACAGTTAAATATTTTAACATATACAGGAAATACAAGAATGTATATTTACAGGTGTATTAGAAATTTAAAATGGAGCAATATTGAACATATAAATTGAATACATTGAATATATTTCACAGAGTGAATTATACTTAAGGCTTGGTTACCATTATCAAATGGTATCCCTAATTTATTTGGATCATCATAAAAAAAAAAGTTATGTTGCAAAAACGTAATTTCTTACCGTTGAAAGTCTTTAAAAATTTAAAATATACGCTTATGAAAATTATATGTGATAGTAAAAGTACTTTTTATAAAGCATGCGAACCCAAAATACTTTTTTGTAAGTAGATGGCTCTGGTAAGGTAAATTAGTGTAATCACTATGCTCTGTCGTCTGTTAAACGTCGCCAAAAGAAATATGGCACTGATTCTTTGCATGATTTTGATTTGGTAGCCATTTACTGCTGAATCGAAATAAATTTGTCACCGAATCAATTTGTAACCATCGGTGAGACATAATTTAATTATTATACAATAAAAACCAAGTAATTCTCAAAATAATGCGTGGTTTTCAGTGAATCTGCTCAAAACTAGGCAAAGACGTTCTCATCGACCAAAAACGTTGTAGCGATAATTTTTCGGGATACGAAGGACGTCATACTAATGGACTTAGAAAAAAGAATAAAAAATAAATATTTGATAAAACTAAAACGAATTACCAAATTTCCATTTCCCAATCCTAACATGAGTACTTTTTGTATTTAACTCGAATAAATATATATTTAAATAATAAATGCAATTCAAATACAAAACTCCAAAATTATTAACGCAACACATAAACAGATAAATTCCTTAGTTTTAATGCTTATAACCCCAGAGATGAATTTTGTACTAAAATAATTCTGTACATGGATACATAGAAATGCATTCATTTCGAATAAATATGCCTTCTTACAACGTAGAACACTGTTTGAAATATCCAAGAACAATATTACTGCATTACTGATATAGTAAATTGAAATTTAAGAAAATATTTGATTGACTTCTCATGTAATGTTTCTGTAATTATAGATTCTGAATTATGTGAGGAGGATTCAACATTGATTCGAGAGATGCAGATTGTGGACTGTCAAGGTTACGGGACGAAACTGTCAATATTTCATTCGCGTCTATGAGAGAATGTAAGATAATATAAAATATCAATACTAGAAATCACAGTAAATGGCATTTTGCTAGCTATTGTAAATAAATTGTTATCTCTCTCTTTTATGTACAACAAACAAAAATACGCAGAGTAAAATTTGTTACATATTCTAATATTTTATAATCTTATTTGTTTAATAGATCTTATTTTATATGAACTGTTACATTTATATATATATATATATATATATAAATAATTTAAATACAAATTTAATTTTACACTTATTAACAATATTTCTTGTATATAAAGAGTAATTGAAGTACCATAAAATTGGTTTTGAAATGATTTTTTTTCACAAAGTAAAAAATATATATGTTTCTAATCATTTAATTACTACAAATTTCAGATTTTAAGTATTCGATAAGGAATTAAATCTTTGCTTTTTAAAACTCCATTGTGAACAGCATCTTTTTTATGAATTTGTTAAAAATAAGAAAATAAGGTATTTAAATATGGTCTCACAGAAATTTCGTTTAATTTATTCGAAAGAATTCTATTGTACCTGAAACCCGGTTGAGTGACCTTCTGTAATTCCAATTCAGACGATGAGTGTTTGTGTTCTGCTGAACTGAATTAAGCAAGAACAAAGCAGAATATGAAATTGCCATGAAAATAACATCTGAAGTAATTTTTTTTTATTTTAATATATATTCTTCAGTTTAAATTTAGATTTAAGTAAATAAAAAAATGAAATTAATTTCCTTATTTTATTTTAACATGTACTAACATTTCTGCAAAGATTTATTTGGGTAATTAAAGGCCTTCATATTTGAGGGTGAACTCATCGAAGAAGAAAGTTTCGAATCTTTATATTGGGTAGCCGCCATCTTCCTAATCTATATCACAGGTTCACCAAAATTATTATTAAATAACGTAAAATAAACATACATATAAGCCCCAGCTCCATAGAAGCAAATACTACCAAAGGGGGAAATACCATCTTCAAATTTCTAATGCGCTTTTATTTTCTGAAGTAAAACATTCTTAAGCATTAAAATAATGTCAGTATTAACGGAAAATAAAAAGATGATTATGCCATTAAAATAAATTGTTAAATAAATATTAAAATAAGAGCAAACGATAAATTATTAAAGCAGACATAAACATTCTGTTCGGATATTAAAATAAAAGTAGAATATAAAATATTAAATTAAATATATCATATAGTAATGAAAATATACCTTATGCAAACTAAATGTAATTATTATAACCATAATGTGTTATAATATCAATCTTTTGGACCTAACGTGATATACTTTTTTACTTTTGACACAATTTTCTCAAAACAACTAGTTAATGTTAAACATATTAATCATCATTGAAAAAATTAAAATATTGGTACATTAGATATTTACCAATTTTAAAGCAGAGCAATAATTATTCGGCTGCAAATGAATAAATTATATGAGGAAACATAATATCATATAAAAAATATATTTTTTGTAATTAAATTTGAGAATAGGGCGTTTTTTTCATGACATAATGTCCAGTCAAAAATTTAATATTAGAGCCTTAAAAAGTTTATGCATAAAATATACAAGGTAATTAGCATGATAGAATTATTTTAACAGTAATATGTATTTTAATTAAAGAGACTTTTTTCATATTAGTATCATTTTTCTTGTTCATAGATTAAAAAATAAAATTAGTATAGGAATTGTGTTTATAAATTTCCAATCGCTTATAAATTGATTTCAACAAATGCATATTAAAATAGGACAAAATACGTAAATACATTTGTAGTTTATATATTAATGTATGTACACGAATGATTTGCCAACAACATTTTAAACAGAAATATTACTATACAAAGTTAAAAATTTAGATCAAATAACATTTTCCTCCAGACAATACATACATAAAAAAATTCATTCAAGCTCAAACACACTTTGACTTTTGCAACGAAAATATTTACTGGTGCTTTTCTTCGTGTCAACAATGCCAACATCTTATGCTTGTATATTTTTTCACTTATATTTCGCCGAGAGAAACTCCATTATTTTCTCTCTTTTTTATATTTTTCGAGCCTTAACTTTTTATCAACAAGGAATTTCAAACATATCAAATCTTTAGAGAATTTAAGCTACGTGAACCAATATGTTCTTATTAATATTACCCTTTAAAAATTACTCACGTCTACTATAATTGCTTGTTAGACAAAATCTTTTAATTTTATTACGTTGCTTACTTCAATTATGTACGCATAATTTGAATCAGCACTCTAGAAAAAAATATAACGCTAGGAAGATTCTTAATTATTATACTGCAGATAATTGCAAGCGGTATACATTTGTTATGCGTTGGCATTAAACTCATAGACACAAATACCATTTCCTCGAGTCTCGAGGGAGGCATCCTTCCCTTTGTATACACACATGTTTCTTGACTTAAAGTAAATGAACAGGCCGTCCCTTTTCTTAAGCTAAATCTACTCTCATTCCTTTTTATTGTACCAAAAAGAAAAGTTGCGATTTCTTTTTTCGCGTCTCTAATATTAATCCTTTCATGCAATTACTGGGTTTCTTGGGAGTGCGTTGTTTATAGCGGAAAATGTGAGGATATACATTTCGCAAATGAAATTTTCCGTGCGTCCGTTGTAATGCGATTATCATAACTAATGTGGAGGAGCGTTCTTTTCTGAGATGCCGTTGTTTTTCATGTTTTGCAAATCTGTTGTAATATCCGAAGCGAAACCAACTGTTTTATGTTTAGATTAGAAGGCAGCAAGAGAAAAAGAGAAGCATGCCTCTATCGCTTTTCCTTCTCCTTGTTCCGGTACAGGTTATTTATATTGACTTAGAGGAATTCTTCGATAAAAGAAGGGGCAGACAGTTCGAAAGGTATATACATGTATATTGAAAGAAGAGATTAAGGCTATTCTTTTTTTATGTTATCTGGGCTTAACTTTGAATGTTTACCATGCTTGGATAGAAAGCAAAAATTTTATATATGCTCGAGGGAATTCAGTCTTTCCCTTCAAATGTTATAGATTTTTTACTTCTTGTAAATCCGTTTTACTTATATAATAACTATGAAAGGAAGAAATCAAAAAATTGTTGTATATGTCATACAATATGACTATTTTTTATTAAACTCAGAATAATTTTCTAATTAGTCACTGGAGAAGCTATTGCTTTAGTCGATGATAAGACAGTCACCCGAGCACTTTTCAGAATTTTATCGTAAGTGTTTCTGTGAACATATTTGATTCTTGCTTTCACCAGCTATGAGTTTAATTTTCAAAAATATATTATGGCAAATTTCCCGTAAATTTTTTATTAGATTGAAATAAAACATACATTAAAACTATTTTAAGACCGCAAAAATTACATTTAGCTTAAAATACGGGTATATCCAATTCAATAACGTATCAGTTGTTTAAATTTTAATATCTCAGAAGAATACTATTGTCCTCTTCAATATCTTATCATCGGCTTTAATTTTAATATTTAATTGAATAATTTGATTTTTATTGCATACTCACTTGCTTTTATTTCTATTATTTAATTCAATTGTTTGATATTTATAGTATAACATGTTGCTTTATTATTTTTGCTATCAAGAGTTATTAAAATTTTCTTTCGGTAGAAGTTTTTATATTCGGAATGTGAAAAGAAGATGAATTTGTAATAAAGAATACCATTACATACGTGGAAATAAATATCTTATTATAGAAATTTTAGATAACCTTTCAAAACAGAGTTGTTTTATGGGAAATAATATTAATAGATTATATAAAACTTCAGAATCTAGCAGTTAGTAATGATATATTGTGAGGAGATCAATATAAAGACATTAACATTTCTAATGACCAAATTTGTTCTCCGCAAAAATTTGCATAGGTCAATTTTTATTGTTGAGGAGGCATGCGGCGCGCAATTTATCTGGACATCAATTTTCAAGCACTTCTGAAAATATTTTTGTATCATGGAACTCCTTTCATCTGGTGAAAGGTTCCCTGTGCCTTCTTTTTGTTAGGGATATTTCAGTTTTTGTATTCTTAGTTTAATAACTGACAGCTATGTGTGTGACAGCATGATAAATGTCTTATAAATAAAATACGTATTGTCGATTAACTATTTTCTTTTCAGTTGCGGACTTTCGTTTGATTGTTATGTATTATAAGAATGAGTGAGAGGGATTAAAATGTATTAATAAAAAAGTAATACACTTTTGAATGTTATTTTATGTAAAAAACCAAATATAATTTAATTACTTTTAACAATTTGTTTTCTGAAAATGTACAAATTAAAAATAAAACAAAAATTGAAATAATGACACATTTAATATCTTCTTTTTATTTCTGTATTTTTGACACATTATATAAAGTCGTCAAAGAAGTTGTTTTCTTACTTAAAATCAAATGTTGTTGAAGTAAAAAAAATGTCACACAATGCCACGCAATGAAGTGTACTGAATTTTTTAACTGGTTTGTATGGAATTCAGTAATACAGGCTCAAAAAAGGATGGTATTCCAACATCAATTAAATATTAATGTTGCTATTTAAGCCATCAACTCTCTAGATTTTTAGCATCCTAAATATAATTTATTCCTGAGATACATTTTTAATCAAACCAAAAGTAATTTAATTAGCCAACACAGTTTAATTTTTAAACGTATTTACCTGTCATCACTGTTTTGTGCTTATTTCTCCAATTGAATCTACTGAAACAAAATATTATTTAAGATTTAGTTTCAGTAGAAATAACCTTGACATATAGTTTAGGAGAATTAGAATTTATGATATTTTATTCTTTTAACTTTTCTGAATTTTTTCTCATTTTTCTGGTTTGCAAATTCATTTTTATCAATAGAATATTTATCGTCATATTTAAATGACATCATATTTATTCTTATTACTATTTAAAATACTTTTTACAATAATGTGTTCAATTTACATTAAATCAACGTCGTATTTGGTGAAAAAAACCTTCTTTTCTTCATCAACATCTTCATTTGCTTCATTTAAAGCGTTGTTATATTGCTCAATTATATATTAATGTTTTTTAAAATATACTTTAACATTATATTTTATTTAAAAGTGATTTGTTCATAAAAATATAACTCTAGACTATACTATTTTAAACTAGCATGGCACGATTGGAATACGACTTAAAGTTTGCACTAGTATTTAGCATAAATCTAACATGAATTTTAAGGTAATACTCTTGACAATTTGAAGAATAATAAAGGGAAAATAGCTATAGTAGAAAGGTGAATAGGTAAAATTATATTATGTGCATTCGGTAACTATTACAAAACACGTAAAGTAAATAATGAAACTAGGTTTTGTATAAATTACATTACTCGGCACAATATATGTAAAAATATTAAGTTTTCCTGTAGAAAAGAAAACTGAATGTTTATGTTCAATAAATGTGCTTCAGGAAATCTTCTGTATACATATTTAATGTAAGTTGAAATCAAAGGAATTTAAAAGACGAAAAACAAGATAATCATATGAATGTTTGATTACAGCTGTAATATGTATTATCACGCATCATAAATTTTACATTGCTCTTAATCATCTTTATGTAAATTTCATATTACAGAAAAGTAATTTGTACGATTATGAGCTCCTTAATCATTTGATACATAAGCTACAAGGACCAAATTTTCATCGATTACTGTAGTAATGTTGCGTGAATCTATATCAGATAATATATGACAGAATTTAGCATAAGTACTTTATAATTGAACTTCAGGGTCAGAAGAGTCCATTTACAATAAAGCCGTAATATATAATTGAAGCTTTGCAGTATAAAATTAGCATAAGCATCTTGTGATTGAATATCAGGGTCGGAAAAGCATTTGTAATGCAGTTACGAGTATTTGATTTGAGATAAGAAATGTGATCTACTATTTTGCTTCCTAACGAGTTTGCTATTTAATAATGTAGAAATAAAGCATAATTTCAAAATGTTGTCTTAGATTTCTTGTTTATTAATATCTCACTGAAAAGCAACGCGAGATCTATTGGCAACAGACCTCGTAATTTTGAACTACGGTCAAGTGACGAGGAGAATACCCAGCTGGTACCTCCCTCTAAAAGCTTTCACACCATGTCAACAGGATGACTTAACAGATTTAAAGTACATCAGAATTAACTTCACTACGGATCTTCAGTGGTAACAGGGATCGAATCTATAAAGCAAAGAGAATCGCCAGTGACAAGTCTACAATCATGATCACTAGGCTACCGCGGTCACAAATATTATCTTAGATACATGCCAATATAAAGTATGTATACGAAACCATCATTTCAATATCATTATAATTAATTAAAATTTTGTAATTACCTGGAATTGGATAGACTTTTTCGAATAAGATAATGTATCATATCTGTACGAGGATAGTTTAAAAATACCTGTTTTAATGAAAAATTTGTAAGGAATGTTGTCATTTATTACGTATGCTCAGATATGCAAGTGGCCGAAATACATTTGACACGAATTCGTAGGATAGTCTTGATTTGTTAGCCACATTTTCTGTCAAAGAAATTCTTGATCTCTGCCTTGTTGAATCGTCGCTGCCATTTGAACTGAATTCCTTCCAAATATATCTGAAACTAATGAACAATCAAAACAATGAGAGCGTCCAATGAATCTGCTCTCGAGAAGGTAAAAATAGTCTCATCGAACGAAATATTTATGGGCGATTATTTTATTATTAATTGGTTTGTGAAGAACGTCATACTCATGAACTTCTTAGAAGAAAAGAAAATTATAAATGTTCTAGATACTACATTGAATAACCCCGTTTCCAATTCACATTCTTAATTCCTCATTTCCCATTCCTTTTTGACTTGTTCTCTTTGAACAACCCCCGTGTTATGAATCATTTCAAACTCATTTCACAAGTATTAAAACACATTTGCTTTTCAGCAATGTAAAATTTAGAAGTTTCAGTTCTCTACAAAAATGATTCAGAACACCTTTAGAACAATCTTTTCAAAAAACTGGAACTTCCCACTTTTTGCTGCATGTTGAACACATTTTAAATAAACTTATATTTTTTCATAGAAGTTATTTTGTAATAATAATAATGAATGTTTTAACCATAAACTTATCTTTCACTTATTCATTACTGAAATATTTAAAGTATTATTTGAAATTCTAGTAATTATATTGCCTAACTGATTGATTAGATTGAAGACCGAGTCCTTTTCCTCAAACCATTGTCTACATCAGTTATAGGTAAAATGAGTTCCAGGAGAATTCAAATTTCTTTAGTATCAGAAACTCAGGAAATTAGTTTTAAAATCGTTAATGCGGCCAGTAAATAAATGCCTCTTTCTTAACTTTTATATTCATAACATTTAAATTGATTATCGTACAGGAGAGTGAAACAGTTTTTATAGCTATCTTTCCATTTGTGATTGTACTGCATAAAGAACTTAAAAATATTAGTGACAAATGCATTGTGAAGCGCTTAATGTTGGTATTAAATTAAAACTGTGGATTATAGTCAAGGACGTTTATTTTCCTGTGTAATCATATTTGTGATTGAAAGTACAATTATTTGCATAGATTAGACATTTTCTTATTAATGGACACTTTTTTGAACATTAACTCCATTCTCTAAAACAAATACAGCTTTACAGACTTCATGGAATGTGAATAATGTAATTGAAATTTTTTGAGTGTACATTGCTGTAGCCATAGCCTAGTTGGTAGTTTCAATGTACAAAATTTATGTTGCAAAATGATAAACCTAGAATGTTGAAATTTTTTCCAAATTATTTAATCATGTATAAAAGGTAATTAGGACTTTTAGTTATTTTTAGTTGTTATTGGTAGCAAAAATGCAATACTATCATATATTTTTGGTGCAACACTACCACATAATATATAACTACCATTAGTTTCAATAATTTTCTTTTACACAATATCTAATATTCAGCTTCTTTAGTTATTTAATAACACTTTAGTTTTTGATGCTTATGGAAACGGAGTAATAAGAATATATGAAGCCCCATTACTCTTCTTTACATTTTACCTAATATATCGATTAAAAGATATCGTATCTATTTTGTAATCAGGTAATATGATAAATGATAACTAGTTTTATACACTTAAAAGTCATGGTTATTTAGAAAAGATAGAAATCTAATGATGTAGAAATTATTTAGGAATCCTTATTCGGAATATATATAAATTTGCTATTTCAATAAATTTTATTACCATACCGTATTCTCCATTCTAGTAAAATATATTCATCTTTTAAAAATAAAAAGGAGATAGAAGATGTTAACATGATATATTACTAAATCTGAAAGTTTTTATCATTAATATTGTAAATAGAGCTTTAAATTCCGCAGTAATAGAAGTACTAGAGCAATGCTCATGATTAGGGGTTGTTATAAATTTATTGATTATGAAAATTAAAATCTTAAGTTATCTTCAAGCTTGAACTACTCTCTACTTGTTCTAGTTAACAGAAATCAATGTTGCAAAGTTAAATGCAATATAAACAAACATAAGTATATTTTTTACAATAATAATACCTAATAAAAAGCTAAACTTCCATTAATATGCTTCTAAGGAATTAAAGTAGTTAAATAATTAAAACAATCTTGTCAATATTCAATTCCAAACACAAATTATGTTCATTATTTACCTTTACCTCTATTTGGAGTGCAAAGTAAAATCTATATGCGATTCAGTGAAATAAATTGAACTTGATTTTGTTCGAATTCACTACAAAGTAAAGCAAACCAATGGGTTGCTGCTGATCGGCCTTGAAAATTTAAGCAACGTCAAATGTCAAGAACTCATAGAAATTTGGGACTAGTTTTATTTTAAAGGTAGCTGAATTTTGCGGTCTATATAGTTAAAAATCCACAACTGAATTAACAATTCACTAATTTTGAAGCTCTAATCAGCAGTCCAACACAGTTACCATCCTCTGAGAGATGGAACTGAATACATACACAGTTACATCCTCTGAGAACGTAAGCGAAGGAACTGAAGTTTTTGTTTAATTTAAATCACAAGCTTAGGATTACCTTAACTTAAGATTTTTCATAACGTTAAGAATAGATCAAAATAATTTTACTTTTTATTGCTGTTATCGGGATAACTGTTAATTTGTATTATATAATTAAATAAGTAGTTGACTGTTGACTGGGTTTAATTTAGTTATATTGATTATTAATAACATTATATATATATATATATACAGGGGGTGGACAAAAATATGGAAACACCTTGTAAAATGCATGTTTGAAAAGAAAGATTGATTTTAATGAAATATGTAGGTGGCGCTGGCATTTTTGACTACTAACGCCACCTATACAACTTCGTAAATGTGTTAAACAGTTCAGTTGTTGTCGGAGTACTGTTATGTGAGGTTGTCATTGCATTATGTCAGAGTTAACAGACTTCGAACGTGGGCAAATTGTTGGAGCACGTATGGTAGGTGCTTCCGTAAGCAAGGTAGCCGAGGTGTTTAGTGTTTCAAGAGGTACTGTATCGAAGATTTATTCCGCATATTTGAAAAGCGGAAAAACATCATCTGCTAAATCACAGCGCGGACGAAAGTGTGTGCTGAGTGATCTTGACAGACGATCATTAAGGGCAATTGTGACGAAAAATAAGAAGACCACAGCTGCAAAAGTTACTGCTGAAATGAATGTTGTGTTACAGAACCCTGTGAGTACCAAAACAATTAGAAGGGAGCTTCATAAACAGGGAATTTCTGGCCGTGCTGCAATTGAGAAGCCACTCATCAGTGATGCTAATGCCCGTAACAGGAAAAGGTGGTGTTTAAGTCATAAAGCCTGGACTATAGGGCAGTGGAAGCGTGTAATATGGTCTGACGAGTCTTCTTTCACATTGTTTCCCACTTCTGGCCGAGTTTACGTCTGAAGAACGCCATCTCAAGCCTATAATACAGACTGCTTGTTGCCAAGAGTGAAACATGCCGGGGGTTCTGTTATGGTTTGGGCAGCCATATTGTGGTTCTCTGCTGGCCCCATGATAACTGTGTCAGGGCACATGACTGCCAAGACTTATGTGAACAATTTGGCAGATCAAGTTCATCCCATGGTACAAACTTTGTTCCCCGATGGTGATGGTGTCTTCCAAGACGACAAAGCCCCTGTTCACACAGCTCACATTGTCCAGGACTGGTTTTCTGAGCACGAGGAGGATTTGTCCCATCTCCCCTGGCCACCACAGTCACCAGACCTGAATATTATCGAACCTTTGTGGTCTACATTGGAACGGAAAGTGCGTTCTCGTTATCCACCGCCAACATCGTTATCTGAACTTGCCACCGTTTTGCAGGAAGAATGGTATAATATTGCACACATACAGGAACTGTATTTATCCATTCCGAGAAGACTGCAAGCTGTTTTGGATGCCAAAGGGTTTCCTACACCATATTAAGCAAAGAAACATGTTTTTTAAAAGGTGTTTCCATATTTTTGTCCAACCCCTGTATATATATATATATATATATATATATATATATATATATATATATATATATATATACATACACATAAACAATGATATTCGAAACTTATACTATGCAATTAAGTGAATTATTTACAATTAATTGCAATTACTGTGAGCCCTAAGTGTGTTATCTATTTAACCATAAGAGGCCCTCGGCTGCTACCCCAATCAAGAAACACTCAATCAACATTTATTTGCGAAAAATTAAACATATTGTTTATTTGTGCTTAGGAGATATTAATATACATTTACCTTTAAGCACCTGTAAACACTGAATGTTTAAATTATCCGAGTACTTCACAGAAGGGAAACTACTGATGGTTATACGTTTATTTTACGAATAAATTTTGAGTTAAAATTGTATACGAATTAATTAAAGTTTTCAGTTGAGAATGCTTATATATTTTATTTATATTTCCGTTTACCATAAAGTAGTAAGATCATATTTTTAGGTAATAAAATGTTGCAATGTTTATTTCTGTTAGGAAAAACTGTAATTGCTTACCAGTCTTACACTTATACTTGCAGTATAGTCAGAAATTGAAGTATTTATCTTTTCTATGTGAAAATATATCGTATATCAAAATGTAAAATTATAGTGCATATTACAACACTTCACTTCAGATTAATATAAGAAAATTCTATATTATTATTTGTATTAGAAATACAAGAATTTATTTCAAGTAATTTATTTAAGATGTAATATATAAATAATGTGTGAACTGTAATATTAACTGACAAACTATCAGTATTACGAAAATAATTAGAGCTATGTATAAGCTACAAGATATCAAAATTTCTGTTTTGAATTTATTTTTTATACATACAATATAAGTCATGTAAATAAAATTCCGTATAAAATTTATTTATACATGTCTCTTCGTTCGTATTTTTTCTAATGTCAGTGAACTCTACTTATGTATTTTATGATTTGTGATAATTATAAATGCTATAAAACTTTATATTATAAGGATAAAAGGGTCATAATAATTTGAGTTCATGTTCTAACCACATAGACATATCAGTTTATCAAGCTGTGCACTTAAACATTTGGGAATATCTGTAAATGAATACTAAAATGGAAACATATTTTATACTATAAAATAGTAATTTTTAAACAGAAGAAAGCATTATGTTAAGTATTCCATTCTCTATAAAATAGAAATATCAAATTACAGTAATGTCAGAATGTCCAAAAATATTAAGTTGCAACAATTTTTAAGGAAATATTAACAACTCTGGTCATTTTGTTCGACATGTTATTAAGCTAAAGATTATATATTTAAAGTTGTATTGTTTAAAATAATTTAGTTTTTATTTGAAATAAATTGTTCTCCTTCTATTATAGCATAATTTTTAATTTGCATACTCATATTTTTAAATATATAAGGGTTACTTATAATACTATTAAAACTTTCATGAAATTCATAACTATACAACAGTCGTTTCTGGAATGAAATCTATTAAGGAATCTCCCAATGAAAAAAGAAAATAGATACACTCAAATGGAAATCAAAAAAGTTTTAATGAAGTGGTAGGAAGAATAACTTAAGAATTCAGGTTCCAGCTTCATTATCTCACTTATAACAAATATTATGATTTAAGAGATTCAAAAAATTACCTGAGAGGAGTCGCCGTGCTTCGGTCGTGTTGAGAGAGAATAAACGAGAAAAGGGATATATATAATAATAATAATAATAATGAAAGTATATAGTAGTCTTTAGGTCTGGTAGAAATAGATGTAGTCTATCAGTGCATCAATAAATCTAACTAGATGTGACTGCAAGCTTGAATTGTGAGTTTCTTTTGTTATATGTGGAATACGATTTATTTTATTTTTAAATGTTATGTTCACTCATAAGCTGTGTAATTTTCGTGTGTTAAGCTATTGAAATGATTTTATAATAGTTCATTACGATTTTTACCTGCTTAAAATCAATAAAAATGGGTTTTTTTTCTTATTATATTTATGTCTTTTTCCAAATATCTTTTCATCAGTTTTTGAGAAAACTTATATTTTTTCAAATTATTATTTTAAATCACATGGCACAACAAATAATTAAGTAAAAATACTAATGAATTTCCTAAATTATAAAAATAAAATTTAAAACATTTAAACACCGTTAGTTTAGCACTACTAATTTATAATAGCAAGTGCACATAGATTTTGAATGAATGATTTGAAATCATTAAATATCATTTTAATGAGCTGTTGGAAACATATTACATGGAACAAATATTAATCATTCTTATAAATCTTATAGTCTCTAACTTGATGGGAAAGACTACATACTACTCTTCATATCATATTTATAATTGATTTTTTCCCCTCTAAAACTCTATCAATATATATTATGATAATAATTAATTACTGGAAAATTTAGGTCTGTGTGGAATTTATTTAAAATATAGTTATTTCGAAACAGTTCTACTGCCTTATATTCATTAGTTACTAAATGTATAAATATAGATTAATAATAATATAATTAAAGTAAATATTTTTGGTAAAATTTTTGAGCTTTTTGGTAAATAAAACCAAGATACGCAAATTTGAATAAATTTCTCGTCTGATAGACATCGTTACAGATTAAAAAATGTTCCCTTTTTCATGTTATAATTTATTTTTTTTTTAAATTCTTATTCATAGCTAATTTAAATAACTGTTGGTAAAGCCAGTTTTTCCGGTCAATGTTTACAATCTGATAGCTCTTATTTTTATTTATGCCAGTTAATTTTCTGCAATTTAATAGTTCTTGACATTTTGCCGTTAAATTCAAATTTTCGAATAAGGATTAATTTTAACTCAAATTTTATTGTCAGATTTTATCATGTTTCTTACATTTTATATAAAATTATTTAAACCAGCATGTGTATACCTCTATTGCTGTTTTACTGTAACATCGCGAGTCTTTGCCATGCTAATTGTTCGTAATATTTATAATGTATTTTTTTTTTCTCATATTGTGTTGAATCCACTTTTAAAGTATAAAAATGCTTTTATTCCTATTAAACTAGTCCGCTAAATTAAGGTAAATGTAGAACCTAAACTATAATAAAATATAGTAAGTTACAAAAGAAATAGTTTTGTGTCACATATTATACATATTTTTTTTCTTTTGCGTAGAATTGCGGTACGCGAATTAGTTTAATATATGTTAGATTTATCGTCAAAGAAAGCTGTATTGATGTTTCAATGTGACAAAAGAAATAGTCAGATTGAAATGTTATTTGAAACTAAGTCAGAAATCACCACCAAGAAATGATTAAAATTTGAGTGAGGGTATGACAAAATTTATTGGCAATAAAACAAAACCCTTACTACCCTCATTAAGATATTGACCTCCCTAATTTTTATTACATTTTACCATACTACGAGGCATCTCATTTCAGAGATCCTAATGGTGTTTTGACTCAATTACAGAATGCCTTTAGTAATCCTGCGATGCTACTCTTCTCATAGGCATAAACTATTCATATGGCTTTCGTTTTCTTCTCAAAGACATTCTAAACTTCTAAGCAAAAACTAAACTCATTCATACTAATTAGAACTTTTATTACAAACTCTGGTGAATTCTTTTAAAGGAGTAGCTATAAATTACGTGTTTGTTGATGTCATTGGAATCGACGCGGTTGACACTTTAAAGGTTTTCATATCGAACAAAAAAGAAGCAATTTATTTATTTACACTTATGTATCTTTCTTCTTTTGGACATATATTTTTTTTTATTTAATGTCTTCATCTTTAAGCTAGAAATATTTCCTTTAATTTTTTATGAAAGGTTATCTAATATATATTCGCTTGTGCACTTAAGTTTATTTCGCAAAATATTTCTGTAGAGCTTTCTCTAATTAATTAAGATTGCAGAAATATCTATAGAATGTCAAATTAAATCTAATTCTGATATTCATCTACCATTTAATCTAACTGGACGTTGAGAATACTTTATGATTCAGCGTAAGTGCAAGGAAAATATCAAACATTATATTTTGACACCTTCAGCATAAAGTAAAAATATTGATTCCATAAATATAGTTTCCGCCTTCTTATTTTATGAAAGAGATATTATTATAAATTAATAAAAAATATAAATTTCATTACATGAGCTCAGAAATACTTATTACTTTCCCTTGTCAGATTATGTCTGATGAAAACTCTTAATGAAAAATAAAGAAAAGAAAAATCTTTTTATTTTAAATTAAAACCTAAATTTTGTCGGTGTTACATTAGAAAACTTAAAAAAAGAGACTTTATTAGTTGTCTCCAACTTGAAAGCAAAATGAAATATTTAAAAGGCAATGATTTGAAGATAAATGAAAAAGAATTTATGCCATGCAATTTTCTTTTTCATAATTAGGTAATGAACATTTTAAGCCAGTAAATAATAAGTAATGCAGTTTATTGAATAATATCAGAAGTAAACATTGAATCTTCGGTAAATTTTCATTTTTCTCGACATTTTTATTAAACAACCTTTGCGCTATAATTAAAGCGAATAATGGATGTTTTCAACAAGATATATGTGAAATAGAATCTATCTGAAAGTTATATGAGAGGAATTTTAAGATGTCAATTAGTTAAATCTTAAATCTGAATAATAAGAAAAAAAAGGCCTAAGTAGCTAAATTTCGAAATAAAATACAGGAATTGCTTTTCAAAATAAGTATAATTTACCAAAGTGTCATATTCTTTAAGACGTTTATTATTCTAAAACGGTATACTGTAAGGAAACTTGAGACTTTAAATGTAATGCAGTTTTAAAAGTTATTTTAAACCTTGATGCCTTGAGCATGGGTTTTAGTTTATGCACATAGCAAACATTTCATTAAAATGAAAAGTATTTAGTGTTATGTTCCAAATTTTCGATGTATGTGAATACTATGATTATATATATATATATATATATATATAAAATCATATATAATTGCATTTTTTCCGATACCGCAAAAGTTTCAACACAAATTAGATTTTCTGCATATATCCTTCCGTCCCTTAAACGTGTTTGGTGGAGAATCAGTGATACTTTTCTCTTATACCATGAAGTGTAACAATCACTGTGCTAATTTGCAAAATGTTGAAATATCTCCAGTTCTCACCTGCAGAAGTAGCAAAATTGTGAAAGTTGAAGATAAGTCCATTTTACAAATTTCAATTATTTTAAATTACTTCGAACGAGGTATTTACATGTTCTTTTCAACGAGGAAATTTTTTTTAAAAAAAAATGTGTTGCTCACTTAAAAATCACATTTCGTGAGGATAAAATAACTGACAACTATCATTAAAATAAAGGACATTTTATCATTTTCCGGATAAAAAAGAATGTACATGTATTAAAAATATCATATGGCACCATACGAATTACCAAATCAGGGCTCATTGAAAAACAAAAATTAATTAGCGAGTAAGGCATTTCTGAAAATGTATCACATAGTACCAAAACTTCAATGAAGAATAAATTATTTTGAAAAATGTATTAGTGTTGATTGTTCTTGGGAAAAAAGTTAAATTTCCTCTAAAATAAAGTCTCAATGTGTCCAAATGGGTTCTTATTCTATTGGCATTGCTTGAGGAAAGAAATGAAGAGCATTTTCAGCTAGCAACAACAGGATGTTTCGCTAATGCTATGGATCACTTTTGGCTGCAATGGATAGACTTATCATTGCTTCTGAAGTGGCAGACAAAATTCAGAAAAAAAATAGGAACTATATAGAATATTTGTTGCCGTTTGGTGAACTCCTAGGAGTTTCTAACTATGTCTAGACAACGCGTCTATACACCCTTCTCGTTCAACAAAAAAAAGTATTAGATCTCAGAATATCTATGTGATGAGCTGGCCAGAACTTATCTCAGTGGAATCCCCTCATGTGATATCTCCAAGAATTGGAAGATGTATTACACTGTATAAGAACTCAAATTTTCGATCGAAGAAGCTTAGTACAGACTCGCACCAGTAACCATCTAACACTTAGTGTTATCAGAGAAGAACCACGTATTTGATTTCATCAGGTGCAATAGAAACATTATAGATTACTAAAAGACTTCTAAAATTTATGAAATTCAAAAATTTTGTTTTTGTCCATGAACCACTAGTATAGCAACAAAGCATTTCCGTATTTTTTTTTTTTTTTTTTTTTACTATTTACTGTTTCTCTTTTAACAAATTGTGTCTAAATCCTTAAAAATGCTTCCAAATGTTTCCAATTCATGAGTTTGTAACATAATTATTCAGTTATCATCAAAATTTAAATTATTCTGGTGTATATGTTTTATACCATTAAAACATTTAGTTAGATCTTGTGTGCAGCACTATACATTAAAAAATTACGCATTTTCATTTATAGTAGCTTAGTAATACTGGACCGTCAGAAAAATTCTTGTCAATTTTTGGATGGTGGCAAAAGGACAAGTTTGAATAGATCAAAATAAATGTAATCAAATGGTATGAGTACAAATTCTATAAGATGGTGTCTGAAGAACCATTTGGTTAAAATTAGTCAAGTTTTACACATCTTGAGCATGGAAGAAAACAAAATGCATTATAGGCATTTAATGTTTTTCTTTTACCGCAAACGAAAAAATGCCACACAGGTAACAAAAAAGATATGATCATATTCTACAGATTTTGGGTCCTTAATCTTCCGGTTACTTCGATCATTACAAAATTCTATTAATAAAAAAAAATCTTCAACTCTTTGGTCAAGTAACAAGTCATGTAAAAAAGTGTTTCACCCGCAAATCTCAGAGTTCCGGGAGGATGGAAAAATTGTCTGAAAATGCGGAAAAAATCTTAGAACAGAATAAAACCTTCATAATTTAACATATGTATGCCATGCTGTAAATGTTCTACGTTTAAATTCTCCATCGAAATCGTCGCAAATTTTCGAGACAACTCAATACATCCAGAATAGTGATTTTTATCAAGTCAAATTTAGTTAATATTCCTAAATAACATCGTAATTTTGAATTTTATTTGCAAAAATGCAAGTATTTTACTTCTATGAAATATTTTTAAGGATACACTTAAAATAATTTTTATTTTATTCAACTAATAATAGAACTTCAAATAAAATAAGAGGTTATAATTTTTCAGGAGAGAAATACAAATACATTATACATGAAATTATATTTAATAAATCATTAGTTTAAAAAAAACATGAGATAATTTTGGCATATATACATGGAAACTGTGTACAGCTATACGATAATCTTACTATAAACCGGAAAAAGAAATGAATGGAAAGTGTCTGATATTTTTAAAGAAGTAGAACCAAGTTCCAACAAAATACCGAAGAAAATATTTCAAGTTTGTGTAAAATAACTAATAAATGACCCTTCATGTTGCAGACTCTTTTACACGATAGTAAAAGAAACGATTTAAATATATGTAACACATCGAAAATATGCATTTTCAAAAATAAATGACATCATCCTTATATCGTTTTCTTTCATTCAATTGTATCATAGTAGCTTCCTTTTGAACGTAGTTTCAATTTTATTACTTTTTCGATGTTTTAAAGTTTATTTTTTAATTTTATTTAAATTATATGTGAAAGCTCCAGCAATTTATCATTATAGCTAAAAACTTTAATAATGACATTTTACTTAAAAAATATACCCTTTGGATTGAGAAATTATATTTATTATTTTTCAATTGCAATATGGAAATTTTTAAGTAGTACTGCAAAAACACTATCTTGAAATAAATGTCTATACTTGGTTCCTTTAAACGCAATACTACTATTATAATATCTTAAAATTTTTAATCTTCAATGCGCGAACACAAAATATTTATTAGTTATTTTATAGGAGTATATGATACTTTAAGGTTTTAATAATCAAAATAATATATATTTCGGAATGATTTAAAATCATTAATAATATATGATTAAGTTCTTAACATTCAGCATTCCTTTAATCACATTGAAATGTAATTGATTTAAGATTCTGGAATTAATGTGTCATTGACATTGGAATGATATAAGTAATAACTTCAACACTTGAACCAAAAAATATTTCATACATTTTATGCAAAATGTTCATTCTTTAAATTTCTACTTATATAAAATATTTTCATTTAAACAAATTATTGTTAAATTATCAAAGCAATTACAACATTTGATTATATTTCTTAAAAATTTAGATAATAGAAATTTAGAAAAGTAAGTGTTAGATTTTAGTCATTCAGGGCTACTTATGTATCTTTCATGCTATTATAGTTAGGTATTAAATGTTTAGCATGAGAGTATCGATTAAAAAACAGAGTAAAGAACTAGAAATATTTACTAACCAGCAAATTTTGCATTCCTATTAAGAGGAAATATACTCTAATTCCATCATAATTTATTTTGTTATGTTAAAGCCCATATATTCAATGGATGGAAACAAAATTTATTAGTTTAATAAATTTATCATGTGCGTTATATTACTCAAAAACTGCTATTTAAAATAGTCAATATTTTAAGGAATAAATTGGAATCAATAACTAATTTAGACTAGTCAGACATTAATATATATATATATATATATATATATATATATATATATATATATATAACTATATGGTATATATATGATGTATATATATATATATATATATTATATGTATATATAGGTATACCAGAAAGTTTTGTCAATTTGAAAAGGGAAATGAAACGACACATTTATCACAGACTTAGTTATATTTATTGACAGTATAATTTCTGTCGTTCCTAATAAACTCAAGCCAACCGGAAGGTATATTCTGGATACCATTTTCGAGAAATGCCATATCTTTAGAAGTGAAGAATTCAAATAGTGCTTTGGTTGACATTTGCTTCAGTTTTGAATTTTTCCCCCTTTCAAAACAATTTCTTGGGAAAGAAACTGGTAATAACCGGATGATGTTATTTCTACGTATGTTAGTATGGTGGATACATCAGAATTTCCTTGCACAGCTCTGTGGCTTTCTAAGGAATCGCCAAAGCAGCATGTGGTCTGACCTTATCTTGGTTCCGTGCGATGTGTTCTTATTGAAGAGAGCCAGTATCTTTTCTTTGAATTATTTGTTTAGATCACCAAGTATCAGCTAGTATTTCTCTGCATTGAGCTTTTTGTTAGGTTTCAAAGGCAAAAGGTCTTGGTTCTTGGACGCCCCATGATACACACAACATTCTCTTATTCAAGCTCAATCCCGCTTTAGAGGAGGAGAAGGAATGTTGTCAGAGGCTCTCAATATGGACATTTCCGGGAGGTAATCCATTTTTCATCAGTAATTATCATCTGGTCCAAAACGAGTTTATCTTTGTTCGAAAAGGCAGAAATGGGCATATGACGACTCAATTAAGAACATTTTTTTCTCTCTTAACTCATGAGGTATCCATTTGGAAAATGTAAAGATCAATCATACTAACGACGGAATTATATTTTTCAACAAATATTGAATGAATTAAAAATGCATTATTTCTTTTAATTTCAAAATTGACAGAAATTTTTGATTGACCTAAAAAGTAACTTAAGTATAAGTAACTTAAACTTTTCATTAGAAGTAAGAAAAATTAAATTTTAAAATTTCTTATACGAAGTTAACTTTAACTAAAAATTATTTTTCTAAAACTACTCATTTCCATTTATACTGGTGGATTGCAGCGCTATAATTTTTTCATTATCTGAAGATTAATTAAAAAAAAGTAAAATAAATTGCGTTTCTATTACCTAAAGAGTCTTTACGTTGTCTAGTGTCTTTTAATATGTAGCTATTAATCACTTATGACGCAGCCCAACTAAATAATAAAGCTCAAAATATATACCTAAGAAACCATTATACTTAATGTTCAAATATACATATATAGATTCTTGAGGGGGGTGGGATGAAAAATTTGAAGAATTAATCCATGATTACTGAAACTTGATTTCCTTGCAGTTAAAACTTGTGTGTATAAATAGGCTTATTTCTAGTTTGTGTATATAGATAGACGTGCTAACAGAAATCCTTTGTGATATAAAAATGTAAATGCAAAATTGTTTCCTGCCATAGCCATGTTGTTTAAACTTAGAGAAGTAAGTACCAGGTCAGGTGTCATCCTCCTCACCTGACCAAAACTAAAAATTACAAGGTGAGTTGTCATTAGCCCTCGTGTTATTTTTAGTGCACTGTTAATACGCCATTAATCACTTAAAACTTTTAACACCCAAAATATAAAAAAATGCATTTAAACTTTTTTTTTCATACAAATTCCTTAAAGAAAATTCGAATATGAAAAGTTTTTTGTGACAATGCGTGGGAATTTTATTCATTTATATATATATATATATATGTGTGTGTGTGTATAAAGAATAATAAGTGATTCAATGTGACTTTAAAAAGTATTATAGAACTAAATTCAATGATAAAAACTATAAAATCTCTGTTTTTATATGGTTTAATTTAATTTATTTCATACATGTAAATATGTAGCTATGTAATCGAATTTTTCTCATCTTTTGATGGGATACAAATGTTCGTTTTGTAATGTTGTGTATTTCTGATGACTAAATAGTATTGTATTAAATATAATTTATTTATTAATGAATATATTAATTTTGGTTCTCTTTGAAAGAGCACCATCTGTTAGTGAATTTGAGGAAACAAAAAGACACATATGAAATGGAACTGTTTTCAAACACTTTTCGCATCTGTTAATGATTCATAAGAAGACGATCGATATTTTCTTAATTATTTTCTTTGAAAATGAGAATTGGCTTCTTATTCCGTTTTCTAGAGGTCCTAGTATAGGGCCAACACATAAGAAATCAAAACAAAATATGCAATGAGTAGTTTTGAAAATATTTAATTTATTAATAATTTTGTTCCTCCCCTTTCTGCAATGAATATAACTCTCTCTCTCTCTCAATCATTAATTTAAATTCCTAGTTAAAAAACTTTCATATTCGTTCAAGTTATAGAACACATAATAGATATTAGGGTGTAAATTGTATTGAAGACTAGAAATCTATTTTATTGAAACAAATTTTAAAATAATTTTTTTATTGTTGTTTCAAAAAAATATAACAATATATATTTATTTATGTAATCAAAATTCTGGAACTCACAGCAAAAGCTATAAGTGCTTAAGACTTTGATAAAAATTTTAGAACCCTTAGTAAAATTTAGTTTTAACAACATTCATAATAGATTTAGAAATATTAAGAATTCTATTTCTTGCAGATTTACGGCAATCATTATGTCTTTGTTCCTTTATTTTTTTCAGATTTGAGCCATCTGAAAAGTGTCATAAGTAATGCTATAAATTTCAATTTTGTACATCAGTTACATAAACATTATGTATTTAAATATGGCACCCGCTTCTTAATTATTTGAAAACTTTAGTAAATTAATGCCTTTTGTTACTCATTTTATTTCTCAGAAAAATAATTATTTAATAAAATATTCTAGAAATTTGTGAAATTCAAGCACATAAATATTTTCTTATAAAAGTAACATTTAATTTAATTCTGCCGAAAAAAAAATTAATGCAATTAAAACAAATTTCTTAAGATTATTCGTTTAAGTACACGTTAATTGCAAAATATATCAATCATTTCAACGAAAACTACAATAACAATCGAAGGTTCTATGCAAAGTTTTGCCAAGAACAGATTTAGCTACAGAACATGCGCTTTTTTTATAATTATTATTAAGTTACTCACTTAAATATATAAGAATTAAATTAAACGATGAAATATCGAGAAATGGAGAATAGTAAACTATTCCCAAATTAAAATTAAAGCAAACGATAAATTATTAAATTGAATATTATATCAGCTACATGTAATTAAAATTAAAGCAAAAGATAAGTTATTAAATTTAATATATTAAAGCTAAATTTAATAAAAATTGAAGTAAACGATACAAAATTGAAAAGTGATCTGGTACGCCAAAACTAATTCTCTTAAAACTATAGTCCCTTGAGTGGCTAAAAAAGAAATAACGATTTCATTTTAATATCATTTACTAAATGATTGTTTGTTATTTATACATTCACTTTTTATAATATACAAATAATTTTATGTTAATTTTTCATGTCTTGAATAATTTCTTTGGACTTATCAAAATTTGTCTCAGTTGCTCTGTTAATTCTAAGAGTTTTATGAGGCTTAAAATTTTAAATAAGTTATAGTTAGCCTACAAATAACTTTCCTTATTTGTTCAGATTCTATATCATACAACACATTCATTTTTATCCAATTTCAAACTGAACAAAGTTTGAGTGAAAAAAAAATAATAGTTACATTTTTCAGGAAGGAAATAATTTTTTCTTTTATAAATGAAACTATGTTATAATTAAAATATTTTTGTTTCATTCCCAGAAGAAAGTAGTTTCAAACGCGAAGCATGAAAAATATATTAATGGATATTCTGGAAATATTAACTGTACATTAGTAATAATCTACAGTAATCTTTAGTTTTCTAAATCACAAGTTAAAAAAAAACGTGAAGATTAGAGCTGAAGATAATAGAAAATTGTCATAAATCAAATTTGCTTTCAAAAATAATAAGAGATGCCTTTTCTACGTCATGAACAAAAATGAAATAGTAGAGCATCTATCATGGTTAAAAATTAGATATAACATTGTTTTATGTTTTTTTTTTCCACAGAGCATCAAGCACTAGTTTTAATGGAACATTTATGTTCTGGATAATATTTATCTTTTCACAAATATACGGAACATATACTATGGTTAACGATGAAATATGGTATTAGCCGCTGACTGACATTAGTCAAAACTCGTTTTAATAAAACGCTAGGATGATATGGCTAGCTTTTGAAATTTTAACTCATGTCAAAGTTTTTTTTTTTTTTTTTGTTCTTAGAAAGCCAAATAATCTCACAAATAAAACGAAGATAAAAATAGATTTAAAGAGAGTCATTATAGAATTTTTATACATATGCTTAAAAAGCCTCAAGGGTTGATAGGAGATAAGAATTAAGTTTTGAAGAAAGGTTATGGTTAGATTGTTTACTTTCTGTTTAGTATTCACTATATATATATATATATATATATATATATACATATACATAAGTGTGTGTGAGAGAGAGAGGGGGAATGAAAGAGTGCATGCATTTTACATAAATGAGTCCTTTACAAGAAATTAATTATTTAATTTCTTATAAAGGACTCATTAATGTAAAATGCATGCACTCTTTCATTCTCTCTCTCTCTCTCTCTCACACACACACACATATATATATATATATGTATATATATAGTAAACTGAAAGTAAAAGTACCAAATTAATTTTGAAGAATAATTACTGGAATAGTAAAATGCTTAATAAAAATTAGGTTATAAGAAAAATGATGAAAAATTGACAATACCAATATGAAAATAAAATTGAAAAAAAGGGATGAAAATATATCTTTTTTGCACATAAATATCAACAAACAAAGTAAGGAAACATGCAAGAATCTAAAGCAACAAATAAATAAATAATAATAACTGTCCCTGGCTTTACACTGAGATGCGAGTTAAACATGCTTTATTAGATTCTGAACCTCAACACAACATTTACTTTATAATAAAATACCAAAATACTTAAGAACGGAAAAAAAAGTTTGGAAAAATAACATTTCTAAAAATTAGTTTGTAAGAATAAGCAAAAGAAAGATATGCAATTGAAGTAAAGGAAATGTATTAAAATTAAAGATAACGATTACTAAACGATTTTCTAAAATATAATGTTCATTAATACACAACATATTAATAACTATAGATAGGAATATAATGCTAAAATTATTTAAAATAATACCACCATGAGTTGGAAAAATTACAACAGGTTTACTACTAAGATTATTCCCATCTTATGTGAAAACATTTGTTAATTGCGGTAGTAAATTCCCTTAAAAATTAAAAATAGTAAAATTACAAACACTTTTATGTAAAATATAAAAGTAATTTCTTAAAAATGTAGAATAAATTAATTCTCAATAAAATATAGATTTCAAGGCTAACACAGGCATCGTTATTTACATTAAATAAATAGAATTAATTTTTGACTGAATACTTAAAGAAATAAAATGAAGAAAGAACGACATTTAATTTTACTTCTTATAGTTAATTCTAAAGCACACACACACACACATACATATACATATACATACATGTGTTTGTGTGTCATTCATTTAATGTAAAAATGAAGATCTAAGAAAAAACAAAGTGGATATTATAGTAATTGGAACCCACATCACGATAGCACGATGTATTGATATGACTGCTATTTCTTTTACTATCCGATCAACATTGGTTGAGACAACAACAGAGTCACTTTCACGACTCTAAGATACATAATACAGGTCTTCCTGTAAGCTCCCATTACAGTACAGCATTTAAAGAAGGCAACACTCGAGATCGTATCACTGAAATTTCATGAGCCAGCCTCGCCATTATATCTCCTATGCCATAGCCATCATCATCCACATACCTATCGCCCATAAATATTCTTTACGATGGTATGAGTTGTTCTGTCCAGACTTCACAGCTAACACAATATTTGCAAGATGTGTATGCAAAATTTCGATCTGCATGGGAAACTTGACGACGGGTGGCAGAATGCACGGTGGCCTAACATCCTATTGTGCATATATATATATATATATATATATATATATATATATATATATATATATATTCTTTTACAAATAAACGACGTACCGCGAAGGAGTTGTTCGATGGAGACAAAATTGGTGAATAGGAAAATTATGTATTCAGTAGAAAATGAATAAAATTTCAGAAAAAATGAATGATTTATTTCAGATTTATGTAGTTACAAAGTAACGAGATGAATAAGGTGTTGACCCCCCCCCTATTGCTTAGATGCAAACTACTACACGAAGTGGAATAGAGAGATAAAGCTCCCTGATAGTCTCAACGGTATTTCTTGCCAAATTTCCTCCAACTGTCGTGCTAGATCAACAACATCCTCTGGTTTGATAGATGCAGTCACTTTCCCATCATATCCTACACATGCTCGATTGGAGAGAGATCTGGCTTACCAAGGAAGTGTTTGACAAGCTGTAAGACAATTCACAGCAATATATGCCGTATGTGATCTGGCATTATCTTGCTGAAAAATAAGGCCAGGGTACTGCAAAGTAAGCGGTATAAAAAATGTCTCAGAATGTCGTCGATATTCCACTGTGATGAAAGTGTGCATCTAATAACGACGAAAGGGGTCCGGCTATCAAGGGAAATAGCACCACAGACTATAAATCCTGGATGATTGCCTGTGCAATAGTGAAGGCACGATCAGAGCACTGCCCTGGGCTTCTCCAGATACGTCTTCGATGATCTTCAGGACACAGTTGGAAGCAGGAGTCGTCGCCAAGCGCTATACGTCTCTAGTCAGCATCATTCCAACCTCATTGAGCCAACCACCACTGTAATCTGGCTCGACAGTGGGCAGACGTGGTTGGCAGGTGGCGTAGCTTTCGGTATGAGTGTAGATTTTGCTCTATCAGCCGTCTGTGAATGGTCATGGTGGACACTCTTATGCGGATTGCACATCTGATGGTTGGTAACGAGGAATCAGGTGCTGTAACAGCTGATCTGACAATCACTCTGTCCTTCCTATCTGCCCCGGACCTAGGTCAACCCCTACCATCATGACGCTGAAATTTACCACTGTCCACCCATTCTTGCCAGCATCTTCTAACCACCGCTTCTCTTTGACTCATATGATGAGCGAATTTCCGATTTGCCCAACCAACTTCTTTCAATCCAATGATATAACCTCCTTCAAACTCTCACTGTTGCTCGTAATGAGCTCGAATCCTGTGACGAAGTTTTTTTTCAGTCGTTCAAAGGTATCCTAAATAGTGATGCAACAGAAAATGTGACCATACGATCGAGAATCGCTTCTTATATACACCTGCTCAGTGCGCAGTTACGATGTGCTCTAACTTCCGCTATTCATTCATCGGACACTGAATTTTAATCATTTGCGTGTTCGGTCTAATTATCTTTGAGTAGGAAATTTCATTGCAATGAAGTAACTCCTTCTTGATACGCCTGATTTTTTTTTTTTTTGTTATAGAGTGTACTTACTGTTATGAAATTATAAAAAAAGTTATTGAATATTAAAGACAAATCAAATTCCAAATTAGTACTCATACTTGTCTTGATAAAAAGTGTAATATTTATGTTAATTAGAAATAGAAGCTAAATTATACGACTTAATATTATCTTACGCATTATATTTCAGAATGATACATATTATAATTCTTAAAGATAATATTTTAATTACTGTATAGATTAAATGGTTTACAATAAACGATTCACTGTTATGAAAACTGAAATAACTCGTGTAAAATATTTTAATATTAACTCACTTCAGAAACAATTACAATATAAAGCTATATATAGAGGCAAATGATTTTTTTAAAATGTATAAAATATCTTTGTTACTGACAGTTATAGTATTTCAGTCGTTTAAAATCTTCAATGAAATTCCTGCATGCTTTCATATGTCCAATATTTAACTCAGAATAACTGTACAGCGTGAATGGGCTCCGCAGACTACTAAGTTGTAGTTATAAATAACTGGAGAATGGTTTCTATGTGCGCTTATATACATGTTTCTTGAAATATATGAAATTGCACTTACTACTTTGAAAATACATAGTGAGCAGACTAAAGTAGCGTGTGACATGTGTGTAACTGTACAGATAAGAGTACACTTATATAATAATTATTTTTAAGTTAAGCCATGGTTTGTCTTAAAAGCTAAGCCAGACTTGCACATTTTTGCTTCTGACAGAAACTCTATTCTGTAAATGGTAGTGCAAGAACAATAATGCTGATTTGTTTAAGTGATAATTATATATATATATATATATATATATATATATATGTGTGTGTGTTAAGTGATATATATATATATATGTATACGTGTATGTGTGTTAAGTGATATATATATTGTATATATATATATATATATATATATATATATATATATATATAAATTCACAAATTATAACATGTAACAAATAACCATTTAAGAATATCAATTATTCACAATTAATAGGTAAAAAAAATAAATATTTAGAAAATCATTATATAAACAAATTACTATTTATACAAATCAGATGAAATATTTTTATATAATATTTAAACAATCGAAAATTTAAGACCCAAAACCAAAAAACTCTATAAATAAACTAGAAGTTTTATGAAATGAACATGTAAAAATTTTAATCTGTTTTTCCACATGGTATGGAAATGTCAACAGACATGGGTATACAAGTTTTAAAATTTTGTTTACAAATATTAACTAAATTTAAAATTCATATATAAAAGTATATTTGTATTATTATTTTCTTATTATCTTAGCTTATAACGATTTCTTAACCAAATTCTTTTATCGAATTAGCTGAAAAAGTTTGGTTTGTTCATATAACTGTGCCACACTTGTTAAATTAATTATCCACCTTCCTTTTAATATTAGACTTTCACCGATAGAAATCGTCTAAACTAGACATACATTCCTTTAAATAGAAACATATCTTTCAACTTAAAAAGAATTATTGACAGTTAAACTTTTTCTTTTTTTCTTTCATTACATATAAAACACACTGTTGACTTTTATTTCAAACTAAATACTATTCATTTCCAAAAGTATGTAATATTTCTTATTTCAATACAAAATATTCATTCAAATCAATATATTATTTGTCATTTCTCATTTAAGTAATGTACAAATGTTAAGTAATGTACTATTTTTTTAAATATTTTACATTTTAATTTACAGCTTCTGAATTCCACTAACACGTTTGTTTTATTTCCATTAAATATTCTCATCTACTTAGAAAATATTTCCTAATGATTATTTAGAAACTAAATCTAAAATTTTCAGAAATATTTTTCCCTCGGAGCACTATATTGAAATTATTTCACTAACAATAATATTGGGAATGAAATAAAGAGAATGACCGAAGCTCACTCAATTTTGAAAGAAGTTAATGAATTAACAGTTAATCGATCATATCTACCGTATGGCTGTTCCCCGTTTTCTATACAGAAACATGTACCCAAGTCATAAGGATCATGAATATGCAATTCATACAGCAACTGAGCCATTATGGTGGCTTAACATACCTGCGTGATATGAATATTTTAGCAATTGGTACGCCTCTTGTCATCTCATTGTCAGAATATCGTGCATCAAGAACTGAATTTGTTTGTGGTAAGATCGCTGATCATAGGTTGTAAATTGATTCTATGTTATTATCGAAACATTTATTGATCTTGATCATTGCGTTATGTCTTCATTTTTATGTATTACTTTTTTAGTTTGCTCTCATGAATTTTACATTCATCATTTGATTTTTATTATGGATATGAGTTTTTGAAAGAAAGTTACAATATTCAAATAATACTATATAGTACGTTATGATCAAATAAAAATGACCCCGGAAGAAAATTACAAAATTAAATCTATAACACAAATGTTTTCTTTTTGCAACTTTGTCATTTATTAAGAGGCTATGCTTAGAAATTTAAAATAAAATAACTAAAATTTATTAAATATGAAGCAAAGGCAAAATGAAAAAAAATATCTTAATAACAGTTTTAAATACAGCTTTTATAGTTGTGTATTCTAATGCCATTACCATTTAAGGTAACAGTACACCTTCGAAGAAAGTTTTTTCCATTAACTAAATTTTACCTACAAATGCATGTTTCAAGATCTTATGGGTTTCAAAATTAGAAAAGCATCCAAGCAAAATTTAGTTAGTGTATATTTTTACTGTAAATAGAGAGAGAGAGAGTCATAAGGCATATGACACAAATATAAGTAAAAAAACCCGCAATATACAAATAAGTAAAAAAGGCATATTACACAAATATAAGTAAAAATTAGGACTTTCTGCAAAATATAGTAACTCAAAAGAAAATAAATATGTTGGCATTTTATAAATCGAATAATTCAGAATATAACCTTATCTAGAGAATAGACCATTATTTTGTTAAAATAGCCCTTACGTAAGAAACTTTGGTAGATTGAGTTCTGAACAATAAAATTTACTTTAAAAATCATTGTAATTTTTACTTTATTGCAACATAAGAAACTTCTACTCAATGTAAAATCTGAAGAATAATATGTTCTATGTATAAGTATTTGAAAAACATATATATCCAATTTCAGGTTCGTTGATGCCCAATGTTTTGAGATATTGTGTTTTGGAGTATTATGAAAAATGTTTTTTAAACCTTTCCGAACAGAAGAATTCGTGATCAAGTAATATTAAAATAGCTGTAACTCAGATTCGAAATAAGACAGAAACAAATTTTAAACTGATTTTTAAATATAAAAAATTAAATTTTAATATGAATTCAAGTATAGAAACATTTATATCTTGACCAAAAATCTCGTTTTAAAGGTGTACTGTCACCTTAAAGATAATTTAAATATCACATATGTTTGTATTTTGTTACAAAGTAATTGAAACACAAAATCGTTTAATTAAACTACAACGTTAATTTATTAATTCATATAAAAATATATCACTAAAATGTTTTCTGCACTGTTATGTAGTTAAATATAGGTGTGCATTTTTTAAATGACATTTTCTTTTATATAGAAGTTTTATGTCATTTACGTCTAACATTTTATTATTTGGAAAATAAACCATAATGTCGATTGATAATATTACAAAATTTATTTCTTAGTTTGCATAAAACGCTTTGATTAAAATATTTCCAGCAATATGATATAGTTATTTATAGTTGTGCATTTTAACGTATTTTATTTTACTGAATTTTATTATTTGGAAAATAAAACATTTAAATTTTTGAGGGAATTGAAAAATAAATTTATTAGTTCATAGAAAAAGCTAGCACTAAAATATTTTCTGCTCTATTATGTATTTATTTATAGTTGTGCATTTAAGTGTCATTTATTTTTATTTAGAATTTAATTGTCCATTATTTTCCTTTTTATATTATTTGGAAAATTAATCACAAAATAGTTTCATAAAATTATAATGTTTTTTAATTTGTATAAAATATGTTATCACCAAATTATTATTATTATTACAATCATATAGTTGTTCATGACTAAACTACTGAAAAGATTGTCTTTTAATTAGGATTTTAACCGTCATACATTTTTCTTTTGCTACATGTCAATTGAAACAAAATAATTTGACTAAGTTAGAAATCAATTTATTAGTCAGTACAGAAAACTATCACTAAAACATTTCCCCCACTATTTCCTAGTTATATGCGATGGAGTATCGTAAAATGTTTTAATTATTACTAAGAAATAACAGATAGAAAAATTGATGCCTATGTAAAATTTATTCTACAAATTAATTGATTTTTTTTGTACACAAACTAAAAATTTTAATGCTGATTTGTTTGGTTTCAGGAAGCCGTATGATAAAGTAATCCGCATGGAGAAGATAAGAGTTCATTCTGCAAAATTCTACAATAATGATCTTCGCTGAGAGAAATACTTTCAGAAACGCTGGAAGAAATGCATTTAGAAATTATTGGTTACTATGTATAGAGGAATTAAGAGTAATAAATAAAATTGAGTTTTTCTATCTCGATTATTTTTAATAATAATTAAAACATAATGATACCTAGGGGATAATAATTAAGACTTTACATTACAGAGCGTTACTTCAACCTAAAGCTTATTCAAATCAAGCAAATCAAATTTAATAGCTGTAATTTACAATATAATGTAAGTAAGAATCAATTAGTTTGTAAAATAAATTTTATCAAAATGTATTTCGATTATTTCTTAGTATATAATATTTAAAACTTTACGATACTCTTTTGTAACAATTTGATCGATGTTTACTTTTGCATGACAATTAGTTGCCCGATTCGCTTAGAATATTGTTATTCAGCAAATAAAACATGATGTCGTTTGATAAAATTGTAAAATTCATGTATTAGCGTACATCCAATAGCTATCACTAAAACACTCCTTCACCATCATATATTTATTTGATCTTGCATGATAGATTTTTTTTTACTTTTCTTTGATTGAATAATGTTAAATAAGGAAAATAAAAAACAAAATATATTTTTTGCCTTTAACGTTTTGATCATCTTGATGGTTACTGATTTTTCTTGCAAATATAACTTCACAATTTCATAGCAAATTTTAAAATAAAGATAGAAGTAAGTATCATAAATATCTAACTAATTGTAGCATTTGAGAAAATTGATTAAATCGTTAAAAGATACATTTGATATCACTTAATTAGTTTGCTGGATCTGTGAATCATTACAAGAAATTTTAAGCCTAAAGAATATGAGATCAAAAATAAGGTTCAAAGTGCAATATTAATTAGGTAATATATTAATATAGATAATAATGTATAATCAATATAATATTAACTATATCTTGGATAGAGAACCACGAAAATAAATTTAATAATCTAGGTGGTTAAACAAATTCCTCTACAATGTAATTCTGCTATATAATACACTTTATGCAACTAAAATATATAATTAGTTATGTGAGAAAAACTGGTAAGGAGATAGCGTTTAAAACAATTTCAGACATATAAAACATAAAAGAAATTCAAAATAGGTAAAAAACTGCATGTCTTCCTAAAAAGGATTAAAATATGTAATTTACGTGAATTATATAAAAATACGTTTGATAATCTTTAATGGAGAAAAATAATTGGGTATGATATCTAACCTTACAATTTAACACCGCATAAAAGTACGACAGGAATAAAAAGAAATTTGTTTCCTCAGTCTTTGAAATTCAATGTAAGTTTTCTTTCC
The DNA here is from genome assembly GCA_019974015.1 of Nephila pilipes. Classification (NCBI taxonomy): domain Eukaryota; kingdom Metazoa; phylum Arthropoda; class Arachnida; order Araneae; family Nephilidae; genus Nephila; species Nephila pilipes. Next base: position 339,229 of record BMAW01105872.1, read on the forward strand.
AGTACATCGAATATTGCTTCTGGGATTTTGGGAAAGATCTTGAGAGAAAAATTCTAAATATTCAAGGTGCTAGAGCTTTCTAAAATTTTATTTTTGTTCTAAAAAAACATGTCTGTCGTAGAGTGGCAAGCTAAATAAATATTTCAATGTGAGAATTTACATTCCTTTGAAAACAAAGTATTATTTTGCAAACTTGCAAATGCTATTTTTAACATTAATGTATACATCTCTTTCAACTTGTTAGGTTTAACCAACCACACTTACTTCCAGAACAGTTTTAAACGAATTTTCGGTATCCATTTGAGAAAAATTCTGGCTGAATAGTTTACTCAAAGGTGGAATAATACATTTTCTCAGGAAATCAATACACATATGTTTATAAATATACACATGATGAACTTCCATTATTCCTTTCTTTTCGTCTTTTTTTTTTATTCTTTTGGACATATTTTTCCTTTTTAACATCCAACCAAATTGTTCCAAACTATCTCTTACAATCCTTAAACTGCAATTTTCCTTCTAGCATTAAAACTTCTGTTTCGAGAGTCGCGTGTGTTATTCTAGTACAATAAACCCCTCTCAATTGCCCAAATGACAGATTTTCGGGATTTTCCCCTTCTTCTCTGGTATAAAAATCGTCCGTAACCGATAATCTTTCTGTTCTCTCTCTTTCCGCTTTGCATGTTAAATGTGCCGTTCTACTCTTCAATGACAGATGCGGACAACAATTACTTACAGTAAATATTTGTTTAATTTGCTGAAAGTCTTACTTATTCTAATTTTATAAATACAAACTAGAAAACACAAAAAATGGATTGTTGTTGGACTACAATACGATAACATAATCTTAGTTCGTAAGAAGATGATAATGCTTTATATATATATATATAAATGTATAATGTTTGGGTTAAAAAAAAGATACTCTTGCTTTAATAACTTTTGTGAATGATCATTGTACGTTTCCCCTTTCCATTCTGAATAAAATCCTATCACAAAATTAAGTTTTCATAACTTTTCTCTTTCATCTGTGGAATACGACCCCTCACTTTCACCACAAGAAAAAAAGAACGAAAAACACATCAACTGCCGAACAGGTCTCTCATAAGCAATTTCATAGGCAATACTTCAGCACAATCAATTTTCCAACGATACGAAAAGCCATCCTTTTCCATCAAAACTTGAAAATATAATTTCACCGCTGGATTTAATCTTCCCATTGTGTAGTCGCACCTTTGAATGCCGGCCACAATATTTCTTCCTTCACATGATACTAAAAAATCCTCAATTCTAAGTCAAGTCCCATCGAAAAGCGGCTTTTTAGTCATCATGATACCCCCTCAGGACGTGCGCCAAAGGAGATAGATGCAAGAGAACGACAATCAACAAAATCCACAAAAAAATAATAGAAGTTCGACGGAAGATGACGTCACGTAGTCACGTGGCCCTTGCGAATCGAAGCGCGCGCCTTCTACCGAACGGGTCACGGAGAACTGCGGATCCGCAGAACAGGACTCCCGAACATCATCTGGAGAAGGACGGAAATTATCGTCTGCTTTTAGAAACTTCTACACTTTTTCGAACGCGAAAACTCCTCGTTTCTCTCTTCGGACAGCCAAACTATTTTTTTGCTCCTGAACATTTTTTTTTATTTCATATTTTTTATATGTTATCGAAGTGTGACATTTTCCTTTGTTTGTGCAACTGAGAAACATAAATAAGAATTTTTTTTACAGTGCCGTGGGAACCGAATCAAATGTTTTAAAAATAAAAGAAGAGAAAAAGTTAGATAAAAAGAAACATTAAGGATTTGTGTCGATATTTTTTATGATTACCTCATGGGGCCTGGCTGGCCACATGGTGAGAATGTTTATGACAGTTTTATATTTTCTACTTTGTTGAACAATTCAGTGTAAATCCTTTTTTGGAGCATTGTTTTGTAACTTACTTCGCAAGAAGAGTGAGAAAAATATGGTAATATCCGACGTGAAAATCCGAAAAAGAAATATGTTTGTTGAAAAGGACTTATGCTTTATGAGTTGTGGATTTCGAACTGAGGACAAATGCTCCGCGCGTGATAATTTCAGTCAGGATGTAAAAGTTCGTGGCGAAATTGTCGCGAGGCAAGAATTTATGAAACGGCACGGATTTATGAAACGACCCACTCTGAAATTTCAGGCACTTTTGGGACTATTACTCTGCGCTCTGCATTTGTTCAACGTTGGAAAAGCAGGTAGGTTATATAAAAAATTTATTTTATTTATTCTTTTATTTATATGTCAAAATATTTAATTCTCTTAAAATATTGTTGGAAGTAAATTATGTTTCATTTGAAGGTTATATTTAAAAAAATATCAATTATGCTTTTTTGTGGTACTAGTGAATTGTTTTAATATATTTTTTCTATCGTTTTGTAGTGTAAGAAATGATAATATAATAAGGTTTTATTTACTAATTTAAGAAGAAAACGAGATATAATAATGATTTTGTATACTATAATATTTTGAAAAAGCCTTATATACTTCTTAGAATATAAATAATAAAATAGTATTTTATTTTTATTACACGTTTCTTTGAAATTATTTTTCATTAGTTTATTTAGTAATTTTTTTTAAAAATAGTTACTATATGAGAAGAAAAATAAATTCAAGGATATAATTGTAGAATAAAAAAGGTAATAAATCATATGTAAAAATTATGAATTTAATTTTCAATAAAGCTTTGAAAATTTCTTTCGAATGCAAAATATTATTTGAAAACAATAGTTTTTAAAATTTCTTTGTTTCCTCCGTTTAGTTAATTTTTCTTCTCTAAAGAAAAGTCTATGAAGAATGATAACATATATATGGAGAGAAAATATTTTTTTGGAAAAGTATTATATTTTCCCCTTCATTCAATGATTTGTTGAAAATTATTTATCAAATTACCAAAACTTTAGTATGAAATTTATTATTTAATGAAATATTGTTTTTTGTTACAAATCTTTTAGTATGTTGGTTAACAGGTATCCTTTCAAAACTTTGGAAGTATTAAAAAAGGCAGAAAAAATATTAATCCTTTTATAATGTATTTTTCAAAAAAAAATATTACACAACCATACAGCTAGTATTTATTTTCAAAACCTTGTGAACAAGTGCTGTATTTAATTATCAAAACTATGTTTACTATTTCCATTTTCGTTATTTTTTTAATCCCCCCATTGGTCATCTCAACCTTATAAATAATCAACCTTAACAAGACCTGAAATACAAAAGCACATTGAGAATAAAACATAAAAGCCATTATTTGAAATTTATCATCTAACATTTAGGTTGTGTGTCATTAATTGTCCTAAATTGATGTCTGTTCCATAATTAGTCATTTATCGAACTTTTGATTATTTTAAACAGAACTTGACCGCAACGCGTGAGTGTTTCTGTGTCAATGAAAGGAAGATTATACGCTTAAGAAAGCATATGCTACCTATGTCATAGTTCATGCGTTAAGTAGAAGAAAAGTACGATTAGATAGTATTATTAGTGAATTTAATATCTTTATGTATGTCTTACATTTGTGAAATATTTAAGTATTTTGTTTCATATGCAAGCTGATTATTTATAATACATCTTTTTGAAAATTTCATCAATGAATATATTATTAAAACTTCAAAAAATGTAGCTAAGATTTACTCTACACAAATTAAATTTAATGAAAAGCACATTTAGTACATGAATAGAATTAATTAATTTGCTTAATATACTACATTAACGGGCTTAATATTCGTAAATGAGAATCGTGGAGTAAAGAAATAAAATGTGTGGAACTATAAAGTAAGTCTTTAAGGTTTTTTTCCCATCTCCATTACTTTGTTTTAATTGCATTTTAAAGTAAATATAACTTATTATTTCAAAAAATATAAATGTGTTTAAATGTACACATTTTAGATAATTGTTATAATCCTCTTTTTTTGGAATATATTCTTTATTTGTCTTCAAAAGAAAATAAATGGCGAATCTTAGTATTTAAAAAAAAAAGAACAAATGAAAATATTAAAAAACACGATTACTTAACTACACTCTTATCTCTTTTAAATCAAACCTAAATTATTTTTCAATTTTTAAAATTAAAATTGTGTTTTAATTTTTCAGACATAAGTTTTCATCTTACATTTTTGCATTTTTAAATGTTTGTAGCTTAGTAAAGAAAAAAAAATTATTTCTAAAAATTTATAATTAGTTTGTTAAGGCTGAAAGTTATAGTTTGTGCAATTTAAAAAGTGTTATTTTGTAATTTATTAGATGTGATATTTCCTAAATTTTCATTATAGTTCTTATTTCGAGTTTCCATTTTAATATGCTATATTGTTGTTCTCCAAGTAATAGACAGAGCACCCTAAAATTGTAAATGAAAAATTAAAATAAAAATATAAATAAAACTAAGATGAATAAGTAAAAAAAATTGTTTGTAATTGACAATGCGATTTGAAGCATTTAAATGGATTTGGCTGGATAACAAGCGAATATTTAAACAATTTTTTTTGAGCCGAACCATAACAAAAATTTAAATTATTATTATTTTCTACAAATCATTTTTTCATAAGAAGGAAATCAAGTCATTTAATCACTATAACTGTCTAAAACCGTTCCTACAGTCAGAAGGGAAAAGAGTAAATTTTGAGAATATAAATACCAAAGTTGTTAAAAGAATACGCGGCTCAATGAATTAAATTATTTAATTTTTGTTTGATCATCATGGAATTCAATACAAAATATCCTTAATCGCTGCTTATATCCAACACATTTTTTCATAAAATGTTCATAACTTTGGATTTATTAAAGATTATTTCTATCATAATTATTTAAATTGCTCCTTCTTCTTTAGAATTTTAATTCGCAATTTCACGAAATTTTGATTCATATTTAAATTTAAAATAAGTAATATATCGTTTGGATTTTTGAACTGAATCATAATACAGAAATATTGAAGTTTTGAGCTTGGCAATATAAATTTTTCATAAAAAAAAAACATTCTCAATATGCCTTTTAGCAGCTAAGTGTTAAATAAATTATAAAAATCACACATCAATGTATGGATTATAAACTAAAAATGTAATTTTAAAATGTTGCGGCTTTAAAGCACATTTGAATCGCAAGGAGCTATTTAAACCCAAATGCAAGGACAAAAATTTTCCGTAAAAAAATATAATCAAAACGAAAAAGTATTGAAAAGTAATAAGTCACTTTGAAGAAAAATACTGTAAAGTGACTGAAAAAACAGATTCGATTTCATTACGTTTTGTTGTTATTTATAGATAACTAATATATTGCTTTTATTCAGTTTTCCCCCTTGAAAATCATGCTTTTTGCATCCCATGTTTTCTTAAAATGAGACAAGCATTAGAAATAACTACAGAATAGTACATAAAAATAATTCGGTAATCTAATTAAGTGTTTTAGTTATCAGGGATTGGTAAATGGTTACAAATCTATTTATACTTTTTACCTAAAAGCCATTAGCAATGCTATAAATAATGTATTTTCATAAAAATACCGTTATGTTTATTTTTCTAAAAATTGGATTTTACTCATTAAAAATAAATTTATGAAAATTCAGTATACTTACTGGACCTAAGCAGAACTTGTTTTATTTAAAAGGTAGCTTTATAATTTTTTTTTGTTTTTTTTTTGCATTTCTTACCAATCGAATGTATATAGATTTAACCTGATAGCTCATTTCATCATGTGCTTAATTTGCTACTTTGTAGGGGGGGAAATCCATATTACGATTATTTAAAAATCGTACATACTTTTAATGAAACATCATGCTTTATTGAGCCTAAAATATGATCTACAACATTTGGGTGAACGGGTTCAGTAAAGTATAATATTAAAGTAAATAGATGTTACATAAATTTGTATGAAATTATTTATTGCAGGATTTAAGCTTGTTTGCAGGAAATATTTCTACAATCAGCAAAATAAAAAAAAAATCAATACTCTTCGGGCGTTTACTTTAACATTTAAATTGTTTTAAAATATTCTTATTATTTTTGGAGAGAAAACATTTATAAATTTTATAACTTTTCGTTTGTTTCCTGCTTAAGAGAAAACAACTTCAGTCATACCTTTGTATTTACATGTTGCTATAGAAGTGAGAGTAAGTAAATTCCTAGCAAGGGTGGCTCAGAAAACTGCTTTCTAACTTATTCGTTTTTTGACTGTATATTTTTTGTGTCACTGTGATGTGTCATGAAAGATAATTACTTTCTAAAGGGACAATAAAGTACTAAATGATGATAGAGCCCTGAAAAAACTTGTTGGAATTTCATATGTTGCCATAATATTTATTTGTCTTGTGCCTTGTACAAAGGGCGAAAGAAAATTTAATGCGAATTTTTTACCTCATTGACATGTCGGAAAATATATTTTCAAGAAATTCAGAAATAGTTTCTAGAAATTCAATTTTAATTTAAAATATTATATCTCCTTTAAGAATTTAGGAAATGATAAATGTTTAAAATATCAGACTAAATTTCTTTGTTGATAATAGTATGGGGTTATTATTATTTTTTTTTTTTGCGTATTTTTCATGCAGTATAAATCTCTGAAATTTTCGTAACCATCGGAAAAAGCTTGTAAAACAATAGTTTATTTTTATTATGCTGTAGTGTCATTTTAAATAATCACAACTGTCTTAAAATAATGTTTTATTATAGTGGAACACTTCTATTTACTTTTTGAAGAACGCATTACAAATATTTTTAATTAAGATGACGTAAAATAAATATATTATTTTAATTTTTTTAAATTCCATATTTATCTTTTTTCAAATTTTCAAGATATCATAGATCTATTATAAAACGTATAAGAATTAATTTAAATACAAAAAATGGTATTACAGATTATTTATAAAGATTGTATAAATAATTATGTATATAAAGATTGAAATTAAAGTAAACACTTTTGTGTGAGTGTGTGTCTTATGAATATATATTTTAACCCTTTGCTTCAAAAGATAACCGTTTATGATGTACGAGATAAATTTTTACCTTAAAGATTCTATAAAGTATTAAATAAACAAATATTTTTTTTACTTGCGTCAGTGATGATGCCTGTAAGATCATTTAATGCGTGCTTCCTTCTTGAAGTTTTTCCGTTTGCAGAAAATGCGAATATTTCTCCAAAATACAATCATTTTACTTATTTAGGAAAATAATTGCATATTTATTCAAGAATAGATATTATGAATAAATAATCATTATAACTATTATACCAGCTTTAAATTTTAGATGAACTTCTGCCCATTTTTATGATTTGATAAAATATTTCATATTCTACATAGTGTAAAATATTTTTCTAGAATTAACTCATTAAAATAATATAAAAATTTTATCATTTAATTGCAGAATGATCAGTATTAGAATTTTAAAAGCAGAAAGAAATTACTCAAACTCTACATTTCAGAAAAAACTACAAGATAGAATACTAAATGATTAATAGTAAATTATCTAGAATATTTGTATTAAAATACTTTATATTAATTTATAACTATATTTGTACTTTTAACAAAATTAACTTATTTTTTTTTGTCACAGAGCTGAACATTTTCAATGACATTTTGAAAACAATATTTTAAAGAAGGAAATATCTTATATGTTTTTAATTTGAAACGTGTCTTGAAATTAAAATTCTGATTTTAAGTTACATAGTAATGAAACGACTTTGTCTATCATAAAAAAAAAGAAAATATGGGTTTCGGATTACTTTATAAATAATTTAAAAATTCTCTCTTTTGAAAGTAACTGCACTGTGCGCTGTAATTTCTTTTTCTCATTTAGAGATCAAGTTCAAAGACCCATTCGTCAAACTCTCCATTTTTTTTTCATTAAACATGAATATCAATTTTGTTAAATCATTCTCTTCTTAAAATTAAATTTACAAAAAAAATTAAATGTAAGTGAAAGAAAAAAAATGCCCATAGAAAACTTTTTTTTTTGAAAAAAAGTTCAGAAAATTTTGTATATGATATAAAATATAAGAACAAAGAAAATCTTGCAATGAAATTAGAAATGCTTGCAGTCTGAGTCCATTGTATAATTCGTCAATGAAAAGAACCCATGTTTCTTTCGAGAGCCTTTTCAATAAACGAGTTTATTTCAATAAAGTGAGGCACAGAGAATACTTTATTATGGTTGTTAACTGTGGAATCTATAACCAGACTGATTAAAGTTATGTTTTTCCCTTCCTCAAAAATTCGTTGGGATGAGTGACAATGTTCTTACGTTTCCTGGAAGTAAACCGCTTTAGGGACTGGTTATTATATAGGCCAGAAGTGAAAGGGGTATATTGTTACAAAGTTTCTTTCTTACAAGTAGGAAACATATCTTCTCGTTAGAACTATTGAATTTTTGAGGTGTTTGCTAATTCATAAATGAGAGCGAAGAGAAAAGAAAAAAGAGATATTGACAGTACATAAGTTGATTCCAGGGGGAGGGGGGATTCTGTGAGAGGGGAAAGGGGCGCAGGCGTAGTAGAGCAGTGTGGCAACCTAATATTCCAAAACCTTATCCCATGCTTACCGAAAATAAGATAATAGAAAAATAAGATTCCAAGTGACATGGGCGGAGTCGAAGTTCTTTTCTTGGTGATTGATCTTTTCTTTAAAGAGTTTAATAATATGATTTTGTCTGAATAACAGGTCACTACAGCTAACAGTTATTAAATCCATTTGGAAATTGTTAACGAGCTTCGCAGTATTGGGTGAAGTTACACTCTTATATATATATATATATATATATATATATATAAGAGTGTAACTGACATTTAAATTTATATTTCACGTAATCGAAGAATTTCATAACAGTCTTTAGAAAGTAGGATGGAGTTCATGAGAAAACATTCCTACCACTATCCTAATAATATAATATATTTATGAAAAACTTTCTGAAATGTAGGAAACATAGTATTTTTAACAAAATAATATTATTGCAAATATTTAATTATTATTAGAATAGAATAAGAAAATATTTGTGAAGTATTCTGCTGTTTATAATCGTTATTTAAATATTCCATACTTAAAGATTTTAAACAAATGTAATAAATATAATAATCAACAGATAAAATGTCACTATAATACATAATATATTTCCGGAATAAAAATTAAAAAACTTTTTCCCTAAAATTAATTAACAATTCTTTTTCTGTCAACATTTTAAATTCAATATTGCATAAAAAATCTGTAGTACTTTAAGACTGTTCAAAATAAAGATTATATCATAGGAACTTGTACGTTACAAATAAGACATTAAGAAATCAAAAAGGAAAAAGTGGTTGATTTGAATTATTGATTAAAAAGTCAACCATGTTTGATCGAAGGGAATAACGATGCAATTAATTATAAGTAATTATTTCAAAATTATTGTTGGAAAAAGGATATATTTACATTAATTTCAATTGCTTCTTATTCATATTATATTTCAAGAAAAAGGAACACATTAACTACAGTTTCCATTTGTGTATTCGCATAAAATTTAAAAATGTGTTTGCAACAACCAATAATATTCAAAGTTGACGAGGAATTTAAATTTATAGAAAAATGTACAAATTATTTTTATTATCTAATACTTCATAGAAATAAATATTTAAAATTCACTTATATGCAATTTTGTTCTTTGAGAATGAAAGAAACTGCTCAAAATTGTTTCATTCATCAATTCGAATTTTCTGAGAAGCTTTCTAAAATAAAAAGTCAGTATCAGTTAACATGTATACCATTTTAACTCACATTTGAAGCCTTGCCAGTATTTAGATGTTGAAATAGGTTTTAATCAGTTTGCAGACATAACAAAATGTCTCACTCACTCTCCCTTTTTTTTTCTTTCTTGAAATGGAATACGAGGATTAAAATATCAAAATAGTAACTACTCAGCAGGTGTAACCAGTGCCTGATTAAATGTCTAATAAAAAGTTTTAGAAACGGAGAAAATTAGAATATATAAATTCTTTCATGTTGGGATGGATTTTCTTTTCTCCTTTTCTGGGAGAGGTTAGCATTTGTTTTGACAATGATGAAACTTTAGATGTTATATCTTTGGAATGACAATACTGGAATAAGTAGACAGTGTTTGAATAAGGAGTATCTACAGTATCGACTAATCGACAGTGTCAGAATATATTTATCAATGCTATTTCTCCTACTGTCTATCCTTAGATCCTACAAAATAACATGCAATTAAATTACGGATTAGGAAATGAAATTTTAAAATTAACTTTTTTGAAAATTAGAGTATATCCCACTGAAAAGTTTTAAAGATGTCTTTTGATTCAAGAATGTTCTCAAGCGACATTTTGGTATGCATATAGAGAAAAAAAATTCATTCGTGATAATAATTGTAAAATATAATTAAAATTAACTCTCTCTATCTTTGTATATATATATATATATATATATATATAATTTAAAGAACATTATTCATTTTCAAAATATTGTGTTGTAAAAATTTAAAGATTCATTCAAAATAACACGCATTTATTTTCTTCTTCAGTATTTAAAGTTTGTTTAATACAGTGAATTCCCAACTTTTAATTCAATTTGACTCGGAATTTAAATGGAATTCAGGAAAAATGAATAGAAATATGTTCGCTTAACAATATTCATATATTCCTGAATAAATCTAAATGCCTAGAAATGAATAAGTGTCTTAAAATAGCAATTTATTCCTAAAACATTTGAATATAATTCAATTTTATTTAATATTCAATTTATTTTTCAATAAAAGACCATTTTAAAATTTCGAAAATGAAGTTTTATTATTTTGTCTTATCTCCGAAGTGAAAAGCTATTACGTATGAGGTACAACTGTATATTCCGAAAAGCTGAGTTCTTATAGAAAATAATCGTTTCATTTTTGACGTTATAAATCAGTCCCAATCACCTTGAAAAATCAGGCATCTTCTTCAAAAGCTTCTATTTTAAAGTGCATTATAAATCATATTAACAGCAACATATCGAAAATGTTTCAGTCGTAGAAATCACAAAAACACTTTTCCTAGAGGGATTTAAAAAATAGCACCACCTGGAAAAGAAAATCCCAAAGTGGTACTTTTGGAAGAGTAATGGTTGGGGAAACACAATATTTTTATTTATTAAAACTGGAAAACTTTTGGTTGAAAGTTAGAAGAAGTATATTCTAAGTGTGTAGGTACATCTTTTCATTTAGACTTAATAACTGGAAAATGTATGTTCGCTGATGAATCTCAGTTTTATAAAAAAAGTTGATCTACGAATATTAGTAATGATATATCTAAATTGAAAAGCACCTAAATTGACGCATACTTCAGGTTTGTATTTATGTTACTTGTTATATTTGTTCTAATAATCTAATTCTTGAAAACCGTTGAATGGTAGTATACGAATTCGAAATGGCATACAAGTTTATTTTATATAAAATGTCATAAAATAACCGTTTCAACAATAATAGAAAACTATTAAAATGTATTAAATAAATAAAATTAATTCATATTGAAATTCAATGGCTATATGTCACAATACTTGTATATAAAAAAATACAAGATAAAAAGTATTGTTACACAGGACAAATTACATGTTTACTAATTTCAGATCCGTATCCTACAAAACGTTTAATTTACTTTGCATTAAATACGTACAAATAATAAAATTTCATATGAAGATGGCATGTTTTCCCATTTCACTTAAATCATTTAATTTACTATAGTTATATTTTCAATTTAAATTCTGACAAATGTAATAAAATACAATATCTTAAATTAGTAAACAGCAAATGATAATTAAATATCAAATTATCGCAAACTCATTTCAGTTAATGAAATTTAAAGGTAATCAAGTATACCGTGGTTATCCGTCAAGCACAATTATAGCGTGTCACATTTTTCTATAGTGTAAATAAAAAGTGTGAAGTGTCGAAATGCAAAAGAAAAATATTTTTTCAATTTAGATCACGATAATATGTAGTTATATTTATTAAAAATATAACATATCGAATACAAAACTGCCATAGGATTATGAACGTATATAAATATAGAACACTACGACATTATTGCGAAGTAATAAACATAAGCACATAAATATTTATATATTGAAATTTATATCTATAACAATTGAATGACTTTTTCGGTAATTTCATGCGCTCAATAAATAAGGAATGATATTTTATTTAAATATCAAAAGTTATATTTACCATTTCCACAAAGACATAATGAAAATCAAAAGATCTTTTTTTGCAGAAAAATAAAAGAATTTTTATTGCAGAATTTTGTAAATTTTTTAAACACTAGAACATGTTTCACATTCAACCAGGTACATGAATTTATGGTGTGTGTTTTTATGCATAAAGATTTCTCAATTATTCTCTCAATTTATTTATGAAGTGAATAGTTTGAAAACGATTCAATTTATTGAAAGATTTAAATGTTCCTACGCTATGTCAATCTAGATAAAATATATAAAATTCATTTTATTTTTAACAAAATCTAGGAGCCAGTTGTGATAAATCATTTTAAAGCATATTTGTAGAGCAATTCAAAGAGCATTAATACACATTGCATGAGGATAATGGAAATAATACTCATACAAACGTTTTCATTAATGGAATTGTTAATAAGAAAATGAGGAAAGAATAATTTAAAAAACATAATTGTCCAGCAAATTTTAAATATTACAAACTTAGAATAAAACGCTATCATTATACGCAGATAATAGAACACCAGATGGTATGAAAAAAATTCATTTCATGCATGAATCAAAAGTATGGGAAAAAAGATTTTTGATTGAATCTGAACATCCATATCATTATAGGAAAATATAAAATAAAGAATCATAAATGCGGATATCTTACTTGGAAAGGGAAAAAAAACCTGATTCAGAAGTTGAACTGGTATTTTTCTCCTCTTCTTTCGTCGTGATTCCACGTTTTTTCACCCCTCTTTCTCATCGTGAATCCACAAAGAAAGGATATTATTATGCATGCTTCGCAAAATTGGCGGAAACACTTGCCGTGGTCGTATGGTTGTCATTGATGTTCTACTTTAGTGAGAGCTTTTCTTTCTTTAAAGTAAAATAACGAGGAGTTGGACAGCAGCCAGCCAATGACAGAGAGAAATGAGCAGATAAAAAATTGCACATATCACAAAACGTTAGTCCTAAAACAAATACTCTGGAGTGAATCGGCATTGTATTAGTAATTGCAGGTTAAAGCTTCTCTAATTATTCGCATGTTCATTCACAATATTCGTTTCTCCTAGAGATCTTGGATTGACTGTACCGTACGGTGATTTATGATTTTACGTAATTATATAGGGAAAGCCAGGTCATGTGGGTATGTGCCAAAAAATTTTTTCTCTTGTGTTTTGGCGCACATTTCATTTTTTCTTTCTTTCTTTTTCTCACTGAATAAGTTTAGAAGCCATTTTCCCCTTTTTGTTATGTAATTAATTTAATCTCAAGTGAGTCAGATGTTATCACAGGTTCCTCTTAGGAAATTGATTTTACAATTAAACCACTGGAATAGTGTTAGTTATTTTGGGGTAATTAGGGGGTGCAAAAATTCTTACTTACCTGCCCTCAGAGTTTGAGCTAAGCTTTGATGATGCTTTTTGTTGCCAATAGATGAGTAGTGCAGAATGAAAAATCAATGGAACTTAAAGAATTTCTCTTTTATTTTTAATGGAACACTAGGTATTAGAAAATCTCGTAATTGAAATTGAAATGTATTGCTTATTTGAAGAGAGTGTTTCACAGAAATGGATTGTATTATAATACCAGTCAAAATAAATTGATTTTTGAATCATGAGGGAAACCAGATGTAAGAAGTTTTAAATGCACATAGTGAGACACTGGATAAAAGAAAGAGTAATTTAATAAAAATTATTAAAACTACTCTCTCTTAAACAAACAGGCACGCACGCATACACACACGCACACACACGCACACACACACACACACACATAAATATATATATATATATATATATTTATATATATATTATAAAGCAATTAAATTATTATTAAAAACACATAACAAATAAGAGAACAATTAAATCCGTGTATGTGTGTGTATGTGAGTGCGTAATCTCAATTATCGATTCTTTTAGTCGTTATCATATAATATTTTTTTTAATTTACTTACTTCTAAAAATTTATCATTAATATGTAACGATTTTCTCATATAATTAGCTTAGTATTTTTTTCTGTTTCTTTTATTGCAATTATTTACATATATATTTATATAATTTGATAAATGTGATTTTTTTCTCAGTAGAGTAGTATAATGTTTTCTTGCTTATATATGATAAATTATTTTTAATATTTTAATATGTATTTTCTAAAATTAATACTGGAAATAATGCCTATATATTTATTTGCACTTATTTTTCATTACATTATAAATAACAAAAGAAATCAAGAAACATGCTAAAATATATGTGTGTGTTGAATTTCAGAATACTTGAAGTATTTAATATAAAATAATTGTCCACAATTCCGCTAAATGAGTTCTTTATGATATTCTCAAAAGATACAAGATTAACAAATTACTCCATTTATGTACATTTATTTATATTCTGATATTATATTTACTTTAGGAAATGAAAAAAAAAAATAATATCCTTTCATCATAAAAGTATTACATTCCTGCAAATTTCAAACTCATGAGTGTCTAATATGGAATCATGTAATGTATAATGATTTTTTACAGAAAAATAATTAAATAAAAATTATAAAATTGTTTTCCCTTAACCTGGAATTCCATATATCTTTTAATTTATTTTAATAATGTTTTCAAATTGAAATAGTTTTTATTTACTATAGAAAGAATATTAACATAATTCATTGAATACTGCTGAAATAGTTTTTATATACCATAGGAAGAATATTAACAGAATTCATTGAGTACTACTGAAATAGTTTTTATATACCATAGGAAGAATATTAGCAGAATTCATTGAGTGCTACTTTCAGAGTTTTAACAGATTATTTAAATTAAAAATCAGATATCGCGATATGAAACTTTAAATGCACACTTTTCTAAACTAACATTTTATTTACTACTATGATATTCAGGAGAATATTTTTGTATTTGAATTCAAGAAAAATTGTTAAATCCTAATATATGTATGTGCAACTTAAGACAAAATTATCATTTAAAGTTATTGACTTTTACTACATCTGATTAAAATATCTGTTTTTTTTCTTGTATAAATTCAATATTTTATTTACTGAAACAATGTATAAATCTATAAATTAACTGTCATGTATTTCTACATATTTAAATTTACTGTCTGAAATTTTTCTTATTTTTTTTTTGTTAAAGTGTATCATATAGTATAATATAAAACTGAATTAAAAAAAAAACCAAAAGTTAAAAAAGGCCAAACAA
The DNA here is from genome assembly GCA_019974015.1 of Nephila pilipes. Taxonomy (NCBI): domain Eukaryota; kingdom Metazoa; phylum Arthropoda; class Arachnida; order Araneae; family Nephilidae; genus Nephila; species Nephila pilipes. The sequence goes on from BMAW01105872.1 coordinate 354,617, forward strand.
ATTGTTGCTTCTGTGAATTAGCTTTGTAGGCAAAATTTCATTTAATTGTGGTAATTTATATTTCACTTTAACTTGAAACTTGTGTTTTTATTTACTTGCATAAGGATAAAACATTTTTTGGAAGAATCTATATGAAACCAAACCACAGTTTAATGTATCATTAATATTATATAAAGTTATATATCTATCACCACATAGGTTTCTCTTACGGATTTTTCCTTTTTAATTATTCATTAGCTGAGAAGAACACTAAAATGTACAGAAAATATAAATTAAATACGATAAATTTTAACTATTATATACAAATAACTCTAAATTCTTATTAGTCTAATTTATACATATGGATTTTTAAACCTTGTCAACATATCATATTCATTTAACTAGTTATGATAGATGTCATTGTGTTACTTAAAACTATGTTGTAAATACACACATAAAGAAAACAATTTAGAAAATTCTTATCAAATGTGTCAAGGAAAATTTTAAAAAAAATTGTTATTAAATTTGTCTTTTTTTTTTAATATGAAACTTTAAATCGTACTGGTTAATATCTAACTTTCGAAAGCAAATTAACGTTTATAAAGGATTTATTTTATAATTTTGTCCTACAGTTTATTTATTTTTTTCTTTTTTCTTAAATTACATTATTGGTGAAAAAAATAACGCTACCTAGAATTAATGACCCCCCTTATTGAAGCATATATTTCAATTTAATCTTAAAATTTCTCAAACACTCTTATCCGATCAGCAGAATATTCCAATTGAGACACATCAGAAACAATAAGGCATCCTGTCGAAAAATGCTTGAATCATTCTCTTGAACTAGAAGATCCTTTTTAACTTCTAGAAAATGTTTCCTTTTCCGGCCACTAGGAATGCATGTCTCAACGATGAATCCGCATTGACCTCCCTGAACCTTTCACATCTCTAAGCGTGGTAATTACGTAATTGTTTCGAGCAGAGTAGCTGTGAAATTGTTTCCAGCTTCCGAGGACTTCAACCAGGCCTTCTCGTGTTTGAATGTAACGCTCATTAAACAAAGAAGTCGTACGAGTCGTTACGGATTGTGCCTTCTGTTTCTAATGGGAATACTAGTTCCTAGACTCTAAGGGGAAGATAGTCTTCGAACTTTTCGATGGACTTTTTCCAACTGATTGGATATAAATGCCTTATCGGTATCACAATTTTTCGAAGAAGCAGTTTGAAGTATTCTCGGGATGATCAAATAAGTTTTATTGTAGTAAACGTTTATATCGGCTCATATGATTCCATACTTTTACTATCATTTCTGGTTCTGTATTATACTATTTCCTATGCAGTGATATTTTTTTATAAAAGTAATTCATTTACAAGCCACTTGTACGAATATATTGCTCATAAATTTGACAACAATTTTGCGATATTGATTGTTATCAAGCATTTCAATTAGGTAATATGTTTTTTTTAAAATTAGATTGGAATTGTATTCAATTTCTAGTTTCTTTATTTTTTAGATTTTTCGGAGAAAGAAGAGTCTCAAAGAAAGTGTATATGATAGTATTAAAAAAAAAATTAATTGGAAAATCATTTTCCATTAAATTCGAAATTTTCAGCTTTTGAATTTGTTACTCTTGGGAAATATCATACTAACTCAATGAAATGTTTATTTTAGAAGTAATAAGAGATTGAGTAGCAGGTTTAAATTGTTGCTTACCATAAACATAAAATAGTAATGAGTATTATCTTTTGCTATTGAGATTTTACACTCATTATACATTATTGTAAGATTGGAATACCTAGTGAGGAAAAAAAAAAGAATTTCAGCAGAACTTTCAACAATTTTTAAATAATATTCTATTCTTTTATTTACTTAAAATTCATAAGTATGTTGATATACATTTAATGTGAAATATTTGTCATATTACTTGAATAACCATTTTTGAAGAATTTTTATGAGTTCAACATTTTCTGTTTACGGTTAAACTTAGAGAAATGAAACAATATTATACTTACTTGATGCATGCGTAATAATTTTAAATTTTACGGCATATTACAACTTTGAAGAAAAATTATATGCAGGTATTGAAGAAAATAGGCCTTTAACAGGAGTAAAAAAAAGCATGTTACACATTTTCAAAAACCTAAAAATTTTTTGATATCCTCTTATAATTAAAAACATTATTCTTCTAGCTTAAGTTTATATAATTCATCAGATTCAATTCAACTAATAAGGGCCTTTGTAAGTGCTGAGTACTTAGAGGTAAATTTCCTAAGAGAGATAAATCGTCGTGGGACACACGCAAAAGAGATGAAACAAGGAAAGATTCAAAGCTAAAAAGAAAATTTCAATTCTAAGAACACAAAAGGAAAGTAGAATGAACTCAACTGTTCCAGAATTAATGTACGTCTAAAGAGCAGCCTTATAACGCTAAATGTTTTCCGATTATCAGTTTCCTCTGTTGTCTATTTCTCTTTCAATGAATATCTGTAATGCGCTTTGTAAGGTTGTCATTGTCGGGAATTAAATGCTTTACTTACGAATCGGGTTTTTACATGTTATTAATGATATTAATTCAGATAGTGAGTGTTTGTATTCCTGAAATTGATGACGTGAATCTAACATACATTAAACTTCGAGCATTAGACATATAACAAATTAATGGATTACCTATTTCTGTCTTAAACGTTTGCATTTTGTTAGAATGGAAAAACTATGAATTTATAACGCCTTGTTATTTATTTGATTTGTAAAAATTAGTGCTATTATTTCCGGAAAATTATTAAAGGTTCTATCTATTAATTCTATCTATTCTTGATAGAATTGATTGCAATCATCTATCAACATACATGAGTAAATGATTCCACGAAAACAGTACTTAAATAGAACCATAAAACTGCATTAGAAATAAGGATCAATTCCATATTTTCAATTAAGTATTTAGTTCTTAAGGGAGTAAATAATTTTATCCGACTTAGCCAGCTTAGAATGCAAAGATTTAATGACATTCAAAACATAAATTTTCGTTCATATATAATATGCTTATTCATTGATTTCAAATATAATTTCACAACTTATTTGGATTATTAACCTTATATTAAGTATTTTCGTATTATTGATATTATTGCTAGTTGACGCTAATATGTGTTGACCTCATAAACGTCTCTCATTCAAAAACGTTTCATTACACAACTGCAAACATGTACAATCTACGCAACTGCAAACATGTACAACCTACGCAACTGCAAACTTGTACAAACTACATAACTGCAAACAGAGTGCAGGAAAAATTCCCCCTGGCAAATTTTTTGTTTTCATTTAGCTCTTCGGGATGGCACAAAGGATGTTGGTACATAAAAAACGTTAAGCTAAATCTATACAAATAATTATTGAATAAATATAAGGACTTACTTATTTTCAAAGCTTATAAAGATTATATTTTCTTCTTTTAACTTTCAAAATATCTTATAATTATGCAATTTCGCAACATTAGCATACACACAAAGTTGAATTTTTCATTTCCTTAATTGAATTATTAATTGCTTAAGAATGCATTTAAAGTTTGAAAAATATACTTATTATACGGAATTGTAAGAAATAGAGCGTTAGAATATATATATATATATATATATATATATATATGCATTTAGTAAGGGAAAAACAAATAATGAGACAGACTCTGCAACAGAAGAAGTACGCACTCTCCAAACGCCAGAGACCAACAGATGTTTAGCGTGAAACCTTCGTCTTTCAAATGCAGTGCCTCCCACTTCTGCAAGCAAATCCATAGAGCCGTTGCTTTAGTTCTCCTTAGAGTTATATTTTTGTTTCACCGGAAAAATGATAAGTGTTTCGATAGAATAATTTCAATGAAATTTGGAAAAACTGCTACTAAAAATTTTGATTTAAAGAAAGAAGTGTATGTCAATGAATGTTTATCGCACACACTTGTGTTTGAGTTGTTTAACGTTTTCAAGATGGCCGTAAGCGCATTGAAGATGATTCACGACCTTGTCACTCTTCCATATCAGAAACGGATGACAAAATAGAAAAAGTCGGTAATCTGCTTCGATCTGACCGTTGGTAAAGTATTCGTACGATTACTGAGTGTGGGCCAAATGGTGCCTAACATTCTCACAATTTAATAACAAGTGCTTTGCGAAAATGTTTGTAATGACACTTTGAATGCCATTGAAAATGTTCCACACTTATTAGAAAGGATAATAACTTGTGACGAAACTTGGAAATTTTAATTATGATCCCACAATAAAGCGCCGACCCTTGCACTGGAAGAGCTCATCTTCACCGAGAGCCAAAATAGCTCGAATGAGCAAATCAAAATTCAAAGCAATGATGATTTTTTTTTTCAATGTTCATGAGATTGTGTAATTTCACTGAGTTCTTGAAGGTCAAGCTATTAATTAACATTACTACCTTCACTTTCTTTCTGAGCTCTGTGAGAAAATATGAAAAAGACACGACTCAAATTTCGGAAGAAGAAATCACTTAACACTGTCTGTCAAGAGTTTCTAGCCAAGTACAGCATTCCAGTTATATCATCCACCTTATTCGCCAGATTTTACTCCATACTATTTCTACCTGTTATTTAAGGATAAACTGAATTAAAAGGAACGGTATTTGAGTCCGTATAAGCTGTGAAAGAGAAAGCTGCACTCTTCCTTAAGAAAATGACAGAAGACTTCCAGCATTGTTTCGAACATCGGAAGATTCGCATGGAGAGTTGTAAGAACAGAGGAAGTGTGTATATTGAAGGTTATAATAAGTAAATATGTATGGAAGGAAAATCAAATGTTTTACAGCGTTAGGCTCATTATTTAATAGTCATGTCTTATATTTTGGTGGGTGGGTATGAAGGCGTGCATATGAAGAAAAACTTTCCAATCTCATTTTAGTTTTTTTTTTTTTTGAATTTATTTCTGTGAATAAATTGAAATAACACAAATTCTTACGATTGTTCTAGAACAAGTCCAGAGTTAAAGACGATGGTAAATATTAATATTGTTAAAGATTTTCAACAATTGATAATAATTGAGCATAATATCTATCGTTTACTGGAACTAATAAAATTAATGGGAGTACTTAGGACAAAAATAAGTAAAAAAAAAACTGAATAATCCTAACTTTAAAATTTGGCGTCTGCAATAAAAAGGGACTTCAAATTAAAATAAAAATGAATTCATTTCTCTGCTATGAAATTCTAGCTTTTTCCCCCCTTCAAATATTCATGGAATAAAAGGAATCTTAGATTTTCTTTCTTGTTTGAAACAGAAAATTACTTTTATGAAATTAAAGATCACTTTTTTAAAAAAAAAATATTCAAAGTTTAATAAATTGAATGCGCCAACATAATTTATAAACTAAGATTTAGGAAGATGTTAATTGGTTTTTGCATTGTTCAAATTCAAAAGAATCTACTTCCTACTGACAAAATTATTATAACAAAGTATGCTGAAAGTAAATCAATTACTTAGCTGGATGACAAATGTCGCAAACATGGGCTTTTCAAAAATGTGGCTATTTTCCCATGCATTTTAGTCTGTAGAATTCATTGAATGAATTTATTCAACCAAGTAATCATATAAAGTTGTGCTCTGTCCAAACTCTCCCGTTCTATTCATTCCTGAGACCCATTTAATAGAAATTCTGTTCTGAAAGAAATGATGTATGTATCATACCATATAATATTCCTAAATAAGTTATTAGAATTTTAAGGAAAATTAAATTTATTTTTTAAATTCTTTTAAAATCCTTTTATTTACACTATATAATTAATTTCACAAACCTTAAACTTCAGAAACTTTACATAAAATCTTAGGAAATCTTAGTAATTATTTTTTTTAAAAAAAGGATAAAATGTCATATTTATTTATCTAGTAGTTTAATTTTAGGAGAAAAATGCAAATACTTCTAAAATGGAATAAAAAATAACAACGAGTATTAAAAACTTCAAAGACTCTGTTTTTTATAGTTTTAAAGTACTTAAAGATTATAAATAGCATTTAAGTTTTTTAGTAATAGAAATATCTTTTTCGTGCGTTATTTAATTTTGGTAATAATGAAACAGAAAAACTGTTTAAAGGATAAAAAATTAAAAGAGAAAAGCACATAAAAACAGTTGCACTTAAATTCGCTAATTACTCACAAAAGAACGTTTGCGGATAAATCTGCGTTAATAACGGTATCAAAATGCTTCCTTAACTAGCACTTAAAAAAAAACGCATGTACAAGAGAAGCACACCGAAATGAAGGGGAAACATAGTTTGGTGTGAAAGAAAAGAAAGTGACTTTTATTTACGTTGTTTCTAACAACTCAGTAGTAAAAAAGGAGAAAAAAATGTATTTGTATAGAAAAGTAAAAATGTTTTTCGTACGTGCTTAACAGACTCTTTGAAAATTCAGGGAAAAAAATATTATCAAGTAAAAGAGGAGCGAAAAAAATGTGATGGAAAAAGCTACTCTTAGCTGCATTGAGAACAGTTAAAGTGTTCTATGTAATGGCAACTATAAATATATAGTTAATCTGATATACTGAAAAAGTCACGAAGATTCACATATAATCGTATTTCTTATTTTTTTACAAAGAACATTAACAGTTTCATCTAATCTAAGTCACATTGTTTCTGTTTATTTTATTTCTGCTTTAATTCTTCTTTTATGGTACAAATAAATACTATGTGATGTAGAGCATTTCATATTGCAAGGGTTTCTTTTCCTTTTCTTTTGCCTCTGTATGTTGTTTGAAGTCATTTACGTGGAGTAAAAAAATCTAGGCAAATGAAATAAATAAAGGAAAGATTTAATATCATATTTATTTAATTTAACTTTAGAAAATTAGACATCATTCAAGTGCTTTTTAGGATATAAAGTGTTTCTAAAAATTCTAGAGGGATATTTATGATACGAGAATGCTAGTTTTATTCTTAATGTTTTCAGAAATGGGAATGCATTGAAAAATATCAAGCTAAATGATGAAAAGGTATTTTATTATCTAAACATTTTCAGAAAGATAGAGGAGGATTTCAATTAACTCATGAATCTCATAAATAAAACTATTTATGAGTGTGTTGATATAGAAATTATCTAAAAAGTATCATTGGGCAGAAAATTTGACTTTAAAAGGAAAAAAAATAGCTGCTATAAAAGAATGGAAAATGAACATTAATTATATTTACATCTGATTTATTCTAAAAAAATAGCTATTTTTTGAATATTAACAATTGTTTTAGAATGTTCAAATTAAGTCACATGATTTCCATAAATAAATAGTGAAAATTCTGCACTGGTTTATTTTAAAATATTTATAAGTATGTTTAAATGGAAATTATCTAAAAAATTTATAATTCTGCAGAAAATTTGACTTTTAAAAGAAAAATAAAGAAATAGCAGTTAGAAAAGAATGAAAAATATGTATTAAATATTTTTACATTGCTTTATTCTAGAAATAATTTCTTAAACACATTTATCTTTAGATATAAAATCTAAGAATCGTTCTTTTAGATGTAAATTAATATCATTATTATTTTGACTGCATTACAGAATAACTAAATTTTCAAGACTAATTTACTTTAAACTAGCAAAGCTTTATACACTTAGAGATGGCTGACTCGCATATTTTAATCATATTTTTTTGTTATATAGTTTCTTAATTTTTCTAGAAATTTTACATTTTATTTTTTATTAAAGGCAAATTGCTCTGAGACTTTTAATTTTTGCACAATACAATTCACTGTATTCGTTCGTTTTTGAATTCATAGCTAATTATTCAAACGATGTTAAAGACCTTTAAAACCATCATTAAGCTGAAACAAAGAGTTATTTGCACCACAGTAAAACTAACACAGATCGTTTTACGGTATGCTCCAGTTGCATTGAAAGCAATTAAAACAATATCGAAATAATCGCTTTGAAGTTCTGTTAAACTGGGACGTGAAATAAAATGAGAGCTTTTATCGAAACACTGTTTGCATTAAAGTTATAGAACGATTTAAATCCCGCTAACTTCTGTTACAATTTTAACGAGCTCCATTCGTTTAAATTGTCTACGTTTGCTTTAATATTTATCGTCGATATTACTGTAAAACTGATTTTTAAAGAGAGAAGTTGGTTCATTGTGATGAAGGAAAAATCGCAAAATTAGTTTACTAAACAGAACATTGCAATACACCTAATTTAATAACTACGCTTAATTTTAAATTATCGCATTTATTTCCTCTTTTCCCATTTGAGTTAAACACGTTTATCTTTTAAATGGTATTGCTTGAAGCATAGAGCCATGTATTTTCTTATTTTAAACGAACAATATCCTAATGGATATTTTTCAGATTGCTATATACTATCTACTTAATTTCCTCTGCATTTATCATGCATCCTTTAAATTTATTTTATATATGTCATTCAAACATTATGTATTTTTTTTTACTTTGATAATTAAAAGTAATCTTATTTATATTTTTAGATGGAATTATAATACTTAATTTTAAAAAATATTTATCGAATGTTAGGTTCCAGTTCATATAATACTGCTTTATGTAAAATAATTAGGTTTTTTCCAAGAAGTACCATTTATTCATATTCAGACTTTCTGTAGAGATATTAAGGCAATATCCTGTCAATCCTCATAGGAGTTAAGTAACATTTTTAATGATATTCAATTATCATTTGGTAGAAAGAGTGCTTCCATTTAATGAAGCTTTATTCTTTTTCAAAAATCGAGATGAACTTCTAGTAGTTCGTTTTACTTTAATGTTAATTCACACATAATTCAGATCATATTAATCAATTCAAGTGTATAAAAATATTTCCTAAATTATATAGTTATATTTTATGTATTTATAGGAGACAACTTCAACCAATTGTTTTCAAAATTAATACACACACACACACATATATATATATATAATTTTTTGTTCTATTTGTGATGAAATACATTTAAGTTGTTTAGAGTTTCAGTAATTTATTTACAATAAAAATGTTGCTCTTCACAATGTTACAAATATGAAGAAAATGCATCGAAATGGGTTTACGAATAAGTACTATGCTTCCATCTTTTTTTAAGTATCAAGAGGAAATATACAAAGTGACCAATCTAGCATGAAATCATTCTTATTCAAATCGTAAGACTCGCCAAATGATATAAAAGGTTTCCTAATCCGGAAGTGGATAAAATTCAGAAACCTCTCCGAAAAAAAAAAAAAAAAACCAAATGTGTGAGATTCAAAACACAGCAATGAGATGGAGTTTCCCCCCCCCCCTCCGGTCCCGCTTGAATACATTCTACCTTTCATTCACATGTGCGATGTCAAGGGTCCTATTTGGGGACACTGAGAAAGGTGGGTCCGAAATTTAACAATGGGACGCGTTATTGGAAGACACGTCATTTCACTGTCACTGAGTACAAGTGGTGGGTTTGGTCCTTAACGATGATGGGGTCTGTTTTGATACGGGGTGGGGCAAAGGGTGTCCTGTCGGTTTCGATTAAAAGCTGATGCAGTGCAGAGAACGTGATCGGGGATTATCGAAGCGGAGAAGGTGGAGAGGAGTCAGCGCCATATGGCTGATCGCTTTTAGTTTGAGTCTCTGAAATTTGAATTAAATGTATTCAATAGTTTCCGGATCAAGGATGTTGTGCCTGCTTGACGTTAAAAGTTCGTAAAATGTTTGGATATACCTCTATTATATTTTAAAATATGTAACAGATTAAAATTAAATTTTCTCCTCATTTCATTGATAAGTGTTTAGTATCGAAGAAATTAAATATGTCTATGAGAAACAAAAAAAATAATAATAATAAATGGCAATGTCATTTCAAAATGCCATTTCAGTTAATTAGAATAAAATTGAAAAAAAAATATATATATTAAAAATTATCTTCAGAAAATTATGATTAGAGCTTATAATAATTTTCAGAGCAACATTTGCTTATCGTGAAATATAATTTTAAAATGTAAAATAATTTAAGGGGGAATTTTTTTTAAAAGAAAATGTGAAACTGCATTTAATCAGTAAGCAAATAGATAACAGAGCACAAATGACTAAATGTGTAGTGATTTATCATATTTATTCAAACTTTGTACAACAATAACTTTAAAACTATTCAAACTTCTTATCGCAAACATTCAGGCATATGAATTCCATTTGAATCACAGAGATTTAAATATTTTAAAAATGATTTTCATTTGAAGACATATGAATTCCGTTTGAATCATAGAGATTTAAATATTTTAAAAATGATTTCCATTTGAAGGCATATGAATTATATTTGAAGCATAGAGATTTAAATATTTTTTTAAATAATCAGCGCCACGTTTGTCTGTGATTTTAAGAAAACAATCTTTAAAAAAGCAGTAGGTAAAAGAATGGAATAAGAATAAGGACTTAGAATTCATTTTTTGTGACTACATTAATAAATAATAAAGTCTATAACTTTAATTATTGTTTAAACTTTGAACAATTCGAATTTAGAATATATCAATGAATGTAAAAATTCACAGGACATAGGAGAAATTTGTTTTAATCAAATGCTTGATGATAACTACTATTTGGTCAAACATTATGTAATAGAGACATTCAAAACGTAACTTTACAAATTTATTTTTGTCATCAATATTAAAATAACATAAGTTTCCCCTTTGACATGAGACAAAACACTTTAGATATGTATTCGCAAGATGAAATTTTTACAACTGGGGCAAAAGGCTTGTTTTATTTCTTTTTCGATTACATCATTCCGTTATCGTACAGTAAGAGTTTTCAATATGTGCAAAGTTTTGTTATACAAGGAGAAAGCAATCAAAACTATTTAATTAAATTTTTTCCCTCGGTAGTTAAATTTACTATACATGATATAGAGTTTTGTTCTCATATAATTTAATTTTTATAAGTTTTTATATTTTAATATCATATTCTGCACTTTAATTTTAAAAAAAATAGATTAGGGAAATTTAGAAATTCGCTTAAGAGAGTTTTCATTTAACTAAAAGATATTGTTGAACATATTCAGAGCTGTATTATAACGTATTTTATCACTATAATTATATGATGCATTTGCAAAAACGTTCCATGGTTTTAAAATCATTAGCTTACAAATTTAACTGTTGCTCTAAGATTATAATTATTCACATAGAAGCATTTGTTACGCACCCTTATGCGATTTTTTTTACTAATAAAGTAGGTATATAATATGAGACAATTTTATGTTTTTATAAATAATCTTAAGTGAGAGACAAAAAAACTTTTAATTCATTATAATTTTTTATGTTTCAAATGAACCTTGAAAAATTACTTGTATTGTAGATATATATTTAATGATTAAATTTTTTTTTTCTTTTCAAATGTATTTCTCGAAAAGAAAAAAAAATTCTGAGCTTATTATCTAATGGTTAGGGAAGGAAACATTAATATCTTCTTTATTATATAATTACCTTAATTATAAACCAATGTTCCCAAAAAATTTCATAATATTGTGACGAAAAGGGCAGAATTATTTTGTTTACAAATTAATACAATTCTAAGAGTTTTTCCTGGAAGAAACAATTAAAGGGAAAAAATTATATTGAAAATTGTGCCTTGGAAGGCAAATCAAAATAATGCAGTATAATTTTTTTTTTCAATCGCTAAAGTTAATTATTTAAATTTCAATATAATTCTAAAAATGATCATTAACATTACTTTCAGAAATGGCTTATTATTTTAATGAGGAATTTCCATTTCCGGAAAGATTAAACATAACTTATTTTTTTACTTCCTCAGTTCATTAGGGAATTTCATGTTTCATTTTAGAACAACAGTCGTAAATTTTCTTCTCCAAAAGCGAAATCGAAAAAAAATATTTATCTCAAAATACAATCTAATATTATTCCTATTAATACGTGTGTTGTTCCCAAAGACTCTTTCCTCTTTTACAAAATTTCTGAATAAGTGTATGTCCAATTTAAGCACCAACTGGAGAAAAGGCCTTATTTAATTTAAGAAGCAGCTAAGCGATATATTTATATAATTAAGCCAAAACAACATATATAACCTAAGGATATTACAAAAATAAGAAAATCGTTTCTCTTAGAAATTTTCGGGATCGAAGCTTTTAATTAAAGGTTTCTGGAAAGATTCACCATGTAATGAAAGTTCTCTTTTTACAAAAGAATCTCTGACTTTGATCACTGCCTGCAGCAATTGTTCCTCCAGTGACTTTAAGGGGAATGGAATATTCGAATTAAAAAAAAATGTTTTGACATCCTGTGAGAAACAAAGATTTAATATTAGCTTGGAATGAAACAGGAGATTTAGCTGGTGATTCTTAATGAAATTCATATTTGTTGCAACAAAGCGTGACTTATAATGTAATTATTTACTTAATCACTTTATCCTTCCATCTTGATGTGTTGTCATTGCCTTTCTAATATTCTTTTCTAGTTAAGTAATTAGCTTTGTTGAATGACCTCTTCAAACTCATTGATAGCATTTTATTAAGAGAGGATGTTTCTCGTAATTTTCGTTTAATCTTTCTACGATAGATCTAGGCCACTTACTCGTTACTATAGCGTTTAAAAGTGTAAGATAAATGTCTATCTCATTTTACATTTATGTATTTCAAACAGAAGGAGAAAATTTCGAATTAATTTTTTAAACTTTAAAATTATACCATGTCCTATTAATAAGTTTTTAATGTGGAACGAATTTTTGTCGAGACCCACCGAACTACTGAATAGTAATTACTTGTTCTTACATTAAGCAAGGTTTGGAAAAGTTTACGTGTAAAATAAAAATGCTAATGCTTTTATTGGAATGAAATAAAATGCACATTAAAATTAAGTATTTCTTAGTACATAATATCTCTAAATATATTACTTCGATTTTATATAAAATGAATTTAAAGGAGGTTGTGAAAAGTGTATCATATCAAAATAATTTTTGAATTAACTATCATATGGCCATTTTTTGCCTTGTTTTCCTCAAATAATTTGTTAAAATTAAGAACGATTTGCATGAAAATAATTCAAATTAATATTAATTGGCTTTTTAAAGTACTCAACATTTTTTTCAGGAAAGTTTATGACAAAATTAAAGAACATAAGTTTATTGTTAGTTTATATGTTTTAGGCAACCTGTTAACTGAGTTTTTCTAGTGGAACCTTTGTATGATGATACATTGTAAAAGGGCAAAATGTATTTCAAGTCACACATGAAGAATATTTAGCTATATATATTTGCATGACTAAATATAACGTCAAAGACAGGAAGGAATCACTAATGTGAAGTTTTTTTTTTTTTTTTTTTTTTTTTTTATAGTTTTAAAAAGGAAAATGATCATTTTTACCCAGAGCAAATTTATTTTCGCCAAGCTTGGCGTGTTCTGAAAAACTGAATCAAGGTCAGCCATCAAGTTTTCGTGTTTCAATTACAATGGAAGAAGCGTTCATTTTTAGTGGACATGACCTGTATATTTTTCCTTGTAAATCAAAATTTTTCATTACCTTGAACTGAAATATTCTTGGACATAAATTTGAAGAAATGGTTCCTCTCAATCTTTTCGCAATGTGATCTATCATTGCACAGCTATCGCAACAAGGTTATGAATAACATTTCTCATTGATTCAGTTATTTTTATAATAACTGGTTTCTCTAGAATGCGTAAATATTGACATGACTGTGGCCATTCTAAAATATTTTATTTTGCCATTCCATTCGTTCGAAATAAAATGGAACATTAAGAAAGAGATGCACAATTAAATAACTCAAGTAAGTTAGTGTTGAAAATATGGCCCTCCATATGTGGTTTAAATAGTTTTATTCAAAAACTTTTACCAAAAAGACTATTTTCATTAGTTTATTCTTGTTCATTTTGTTAACAAAAATAAATTATCTGATTATCAGCTACAAAAAAAATGCATGTGTTTCATAACTAACTATTTCTGTTTTATGTTGATTTTATAAAAATGTATAATTCATCTCTCTCTCTCTCTCTTCCTTTCTTTTTCTCTCTGTATATATATATATATATATATATATATATATATATCTGTGTGAGTGTGAATATTTTTATTTTGTAAAGAGTAATTTTTAAAATTATAAAATTATTTTAATTACAAATATATAAGATATAAAGGGCTATTATATTCCTTTACAAAATATTTGACTTTTTTTTAAAAAAATGTCAACTAAGGAAGAGAACTATTATTATTTAGTGAACTCTAAAATATTTTAAGAGAACTCATTTAAAAAAAGAGTTATGTTGAAATAATTTTTTCATCCCTCACATAGAAATTTAATAATATTTGCGTGTGATTTAAATAAAATGTTTCCAGTTTTTGAGGTAAATTACTTTGAAGTTCCAAATTTTCTTAACGGATTTTACTGAAGTCTTATTCAAAATGTAATTTTCCTTTGTTAATCTACTCTTATCCATCAGTTATGTAAATCTGGGCGACTTTATCGCCAAAAATTATTTGACCGACGCCAAACGGAGTAAATTTTTCCTATGTATAATGTGTATTATCACCAATTAAGTTCACTTGGTGAGATTTGAGCGTGCGAAATGAAAAAATACCAAATAATTTAATATTGAAGCGCTGCAGGAGGATTGGCAAGAATTTGGCGAAGGGGCTCTTTATGTGAAATTCCGTGCATGTCGAAAATAGGAAACGTACATATTTAGCGATAGAAATAAATAAATTTGGAATCCCACGGTTGGTGAAAGTGTAGTTTAGATCCAAAACGTAGTGGGATTTTGAAAAATACTAAAAAGGCGACTTCTTACGGAGTAGCGAACACGCAAGATAATCTTCGTTTACTGGACAGCATCGGTACATGCATGAACGAACTGAAGACGCTATGACATACGTAAGACATTTTGGACGTCCCGACTTGCTCGACTTTTGTTTTAGTATTGTAAATTTAGGACAAAAATCTTATGATAGACACGATGTCATTGCAAAGGTATTTCGTTTGAAAGCTAAGCACATGATAAATCTTCTAACAAAAGGCTGTACATACGTAAGACATTTTAGACGTCCTGACTTGCAGAACTTTTTTATAAGATTGCATTAACTCGCGGTCCTAAATGGTCAGAAATCAAAGATCTCTTGAGGCAAGAATAAAAATCTGTTGATAGACAAGATGTCATTGCGAGGGTATTTCATTTGAAAGCTAAGCACATGATAAATCTTCTGACAAAATTTTGTATATTTGGCATCACTTGGTTTAGCATGTATACGGTGGAATGAATTTTATCCATATTATGTATATATGGGGTGACTTTTTACTAAATCATTTTATTTTTCTCATATATTTGAAAGTCGTTGATAACCATTATGACAAACAATCAATTTCTTAAAATTTTAAATTTAGATTATCATTATCGTTTAAAAATTGAAACTTTTCTTGATATTTTACGTATTGGTTCCAAAATATTATATTATCGTTCGTCTACCCAGTGAAGTGGGGGTATCAGCTAGTATATATATATATATATATATATATATATATATATTATCTAAATTGCATTGTCTGCATTTATCTTAAAGTTATTGTTTTGTCCGGTATTTGTTTTAAATTGATTAAAATTACATATTAAATACTACATATGTATAGCATTAAATTAGATCTTGCTCCACATCCAGATAAAAAAGCTTCTTAAAATGATACGTAACTTGAAACATCTTGTTTTGCAAACTTTCATTTACTATGTCAGTTTAGTTAGTTACGGAGTAACATCACATAACTGAGAAATTGCTAACAATTAATGGGACTCAGCCTTTATACACACAAGATATTCGTGAAAACAAACCAGTTTGAATATTAAAGAAAGATATAGAAACATGCATGTGTTTGACAAATAAAAGTTCATATTTTAAATTAAGAATTTTTATTCGGATAAAAGTACTTTGCCAGTGACTCGAGCCCCGGAACAACAGTTGTAAACTCTACCAAATCAGCCACGAAGATCGCTGTTTTACTCGATTTGTGTGGGGATATTTAGCAGCGATTATTCTCTTTTACATTTTATAAAAGAATAATAAACAAAAATTTAAGAAAAAATTGAATAAAAGATTTTTTAAAAATATTTCATGATTAATATTTTGATTCATAAAATATATAGTTATATATTGTTCATGTGTAAGTTAAAAATAATAATGTTAATTGCCTGATTCCAATTGCTCAATATCTGAATAATCTTTTATAATTATACTAGTATATTCTCTGAAAATAATGGAAATTAATAAAAAAAAAAGTTATTATTATGAATTCATGAGATTATCTACTCTGGTTACTTTTCAGCCAATTTGTGGATCTGTGTGACTTTTTTTTTAAAGTTTTTAATTACGGTTCCTGAGTCGTTTCAATCGATCCATTAAAACTTATTTATTACATAAGACTGATGTACGAATAACACAACTACTGTTAAGGTAAAAAAGAGCGTATTATTGTATCAGAAACGTCATATTTCCGAAGTATATTTTATTTCATAGTGCAAAGTGATATGATATAAATTTGTGTGTGTATTATATAATTGACCTCATTTCTTAAAACATTACTTTGAGAACACTAAAAAATTTATGCGAAAAATACATAACACGCCTAATATGCTTCGAATGAGATGCTTCCCCCCAATTATTCATGGTCTTAATCATACCGCAAACTTTTAAATAATGAGATTCAATTAAAAGTTTAGAAACATTGGCCTTCTGCAAAACAAAAGATCTTTGTAATTTAATATATGTACCTCAGAACACGCTATTATAGAATACATTGTTTGATACCCCTTTTTATAATGATTTTTTCTCCATTTGTTGAAAAAACTGTTATAGATTAATCGAGATGACCTTCACCTGCTGCACCATTTTTATTTTACTGACAAGGAAGTTGATTTGAAAAAGAATAATACATTTTAGCCAGTTTACTGTAGATGTAGAGAAACTGTTGTTTCGACTAACAAAGTAATTAACTTTATAAATGCTTTCTCTTTGTAATTACATTTTTTATCTAAATCTAAATCAAGCAATATTACAGTTTTTACTTTGTTATTTTTGTTTTTTTGGTTTCTTGTATGAAATTATTATTCATATATAAGATGAGACAGTTACACTCATCTAAATAAATATTTTGCAGCGTTGAAGGTTATTTATTCTCACGAGTAAAAGCTATAGTATTTTAATTTTATTAATGAAATGTTTTTTTTATTTTTGTTTATTACAATTGTATTTATGAATTGATTTCAGATAAATTAAATTGGTTTGTATTAATACTAGCAATTCGTTCATACTTTGATCATTCAATTTGACCTATTTTCAACGCATGCATTAATATATAATAAGGTTCATTCATAAGCCCATATATAATGAGTCCAAGTTCGTGCCAATGTTTGCTTTCAATCAATGCATTAATTCTGTGCATGATCCCTACAATTACAGCAGTACAGAATAGCACCTGCCCGTTGCAAATAATCTATGGCAACGAAAGGCAAAATGACACAAGTCTGATTTAAGAATGCATCTCATTTGCACTTTGTCATGGAATTACTATGAATTTCCGATTAGATGATATTAAATAAATTTATTATTTTCGTATACATTTGCAATATTCTTTTTGAATATGTACACCTTAACAAATACTTGCCTTATATATAAGAAATCATTTATTTTATTAATCCCTTAGTGCTTCCTTGTTTTTTATTTTACAAATTAATTACATCACTGGTATTTAAAACCAAATTTCTTTTGTGCGTATCATCAGCAAAAGATAATATTAAGTATGTTGTCTTTTAAAAATTTCTAAACAAAATAAGTAACCCGTGTTTTGAAACAGATTTGTTTCAGCAAAGCCCACTTTGTCCTCTTAGATCTCTTTAAAATGATGTATTCCTTATTATTTATCTAATCCAGTTCACAAGCACAAGCACATTGTTAACTTATCTGAAAATATATTTTTAAATTTATATAGCTATTTTTTGGTATACAATCTATAGTATCTTTAAAAATTTATCTAAATTTTTCTTAAAAATTTCAATTCTTTCAATTCTAAAAATTTCAAAATTTCTTTGGTATCAAAATATTCCTCATCAGAGGAGAATCAATAAATATTTTATATTGTTTAAAGAAACATATTTTATTTTCTGATGCCATGTTTATGTGTACATTAGCAACAATTTTAATAAACTTATAAAAATTCAGCATTGTAACTAAATTTCATTTTTCTTTCACATCATTAATAGTTTAAGATTATTTGTTTGAAATATATTTACTTTTTTGAATGATAAATTCTTAACATGTAGACTCTTTTGAACAGACCAGAGGTGGACCTTTCATTGTAGGTTGATTAGACAGAAATCGATGGGAAAAATCGCTTTGACCAGGATATTAACGGGAAATTGGTTTCTGATTGGCAAGTCACAAATCACTTGGTGCTTCGTAATCACTAATTCTAGTCATGTAGCTATTTCTAGTGCGTTAGTTTCGGGTTCCAGGTAACCGTGTGACCAAGTTTCTGTCACGACATACTCAGGAAAACGCTCCATTTATTTTTCCTCAATAGATTCTGACAGGGCTTATGGATTATCGATGTCCACTTCCCGTATTGTTTTTAGGAAACAGATTTCTGTACATGTATATAAATTGGGATGGACTAATGGTTTTAAAGTAGCTAAAAAAGTTACAATTGTTGTGAATAAGTAATATCTACAGATTACGTTTATTATTTGTATGAACTCGTAGTAGCTTCATTACTGGGCCTATTGACATAATTTTTATCAAAATAATAAAAAATATTATTTAAAAATAAATTGAGGAAAACTGTGGATTTTACTAACGGAACTTAATTCAACAGTTGATACTTTGTTTTAATTGATTTGGTAACATATTACAGCGTTTTAAAAGTTATGTGCGTAAGTTAATATTTTGAGATTTATTAGGATCTTTACATTTAAATTTGAACTCAGAATTTAATAAATTATTACCTAGGAACTAGATTTTCTTCAAAATACGTCTTACAATATGTATATTTTAGATACTACATTGTAATTTAATGTGAGAACATATCTTTGTAAGTCACTTTAGCAGAAAAGTAAAATTTTTGTTATTGAATATAACAGAAAAAATATCTGTTGAATCAGAATTAAATATAAGTGAGCTATCTATATATGTTGTTATCTTGAAATTATACACTCGCACATCCAGAAATTTTAAATATGTACCCAATTAATAGCGATGTTTCTATGATGTCGTCCTTTTCATATTTATTCTTACGCTACATTTCGAGGTTTGAACGATCATTTGATAACATTAAGTTCAATAATTCAAAATGGGAAATAATACATTTGACTACAGGCACATTTAAAGATTATTAGGCTATATATTTTCAATTTATAACTCGTGGTAGTCAAGATCCATGGCTACTTAGCTGCAAGTTAAGCGAACTAGTAGATACAATATGAATGCTTTCTATGATACTTTTACACTCTTTTAACTATATTTTTAATCATTAGGGAAATCAATAATACAAAAAAAAATCTATATAATACTTTAAATTTGACCAACAAAAATGATTGAAAATAGAGTTAATATGATTGGCCTCGTAGTATTAAATACAATTTTTCATTAAAAAAAAAAA
The DNA here is from genome assembly GCA_019974015.1 of Nephila pilipes. Taxonomy (NCBI): domain Eukaryota; kingdom Metazoa; phylum Arthropoda; class Arachnida; order Araneae; family Nephilidae; genus Nephila; species Nephila pilipes. Next base: position 374,214 of record BMAW01105872.1, read on the forward strand.
AAAAAAAACTGTAGTGGAACATTTCAGATTCTAAGAAATATTGATTAATATCCAATCTGAACATTGTAGACCATAAAAAAGGTAAATAAAAATATTAAAAAAGTCGACTCTCTCTTAGCCCTAAACTCTTAAAGAACCTGTCTTAAAGACAAACTTTTATTTATCTCAGCTTAGACCGACTTTTATCACCTATCTTTTGTGATGATAGTCACCGCCTGCACTTTACGATGAAAAGGCATGTGACCTTTTGTCGCCGCTCCCTCTGACCTCAGACATTCATTCCCCAAATTTTCATTTTCTTTTTATACCCTATTCTCGTTACATTACCACCCCTTTATTTGGACATGGATAGTGATCTGGATTTACGACTTTTGAATCATTTTGTCTCTTTTATCTAAACCTTTCGGACTCAGTTTAGTTCTCCCTGCTAGTTCGAACTTTATCTTCTTTTAACATTTTGTTTCGTTACCGCGTGTCTTCCAAGATAAGCGATGTATTTTGTTAATTTGCCATCCTCCCTCTTTTGATTATGACTTCTTCTCATCCATTTTAAATGATTTTTTAATCTTTCCTCTCCTACATCATTTTGTTCTGAATTCGTAAAGGATTTTTGTTTTTGTTTTTTCGTTTTTTGCATCATTTGAATTATTTTTTTTCTTCTCGAGTCTCCAATTCCACTCCTTTCGAGTATAAATTATTCTTTACAAATTGGAACTCCATGTTATGTTTATCCCACGGTAAATAAAACAAAAAGAAAAAAAAAAAAGTTTTTTAATGTCATATCATACAAAGAAATATAAACATCATTCAGAAAAATGATTAATCTGATTTTCATTAAAAAGAGAACTATAGTAAAACCGCGAGTTAACGATGCGAGAGATTAAGGGATCCGATTATGCACGCACGCACGCACACGCACACACACACACATATATGTATGTGATTGTGTTCAGAGCTTTTACTTTTTTTTTATAAAAATTGCAGTAATTTTTATTGGGCTTGGAATTGATTCTTGTATTGATTTCAGTAGCATAAAGTACAGAAATGCGTTTTCGTAAACAATCATATAAGATGTAAATTAATGGTTTTGTTTGAAAATTAATATTCTATATATGTTACTTTTTAAAACAACTATTATCGATTTATATATAAAGACAACCTCATTAAACAGCTATTTTAATAAGTGATTTAAAAATTAAAATAAAAGGAATAAATATTTGTTGTTTATTTCTGAATTTTATCAGTCAAAGTGCACAATTCTGTGAGCTACATGGGACAGTTACAAAATACACGCAATTACTTCAAAATTATTCAAATAGTTTCAGTAATGTGTTTGTTTAAGCTTTATTGACTGGTTGAGGGCAACATTTTAAGCACAAATTTTAAATATTTGTGAGCATAAGTAAATATCTTGAAGTAATGCATTTTAATGACGGAAGTAACATCAATAATATATTATACATAGTAGTTACTTGCTTGTTAATTTATTGGACCTTCAAGTGACAGCCATTTTGAAGATGTTGCATCATTTAATTTTCTTGTTGTCTATCGATGGATGTATTTTACTGACAGGATAATGTGTGGGTAATAAACAGTCATTAATCATTTAATGACAACATAATATTTCCGGAACTAAATGAATATGAAAGGGTGAATAGCTAATAATTTCATTTGACATTTCATACAAGATCTGACTACTCTATGTAGATCTTTGACAGGTGAAAAGATGAAAAACTTAATGACACTTACCATACATGGAAGAACCTCCCCATTCAATTTGGGTATTCATTTGCTTTTTATAAATACTTATTTATTTAATTATTAGCATGAACATTATTTTAGAAACTTATTATTTAATAATGAATAATCAAGAGAAACATATTAAGAATGCTTTTATGAAGTTCTGAATATGTTCCTGAGATTCATTAATAAGTTTCATAGCTCCATATAAATGTCTCAGATACGTATATACATAATGCTATAATATGCTTAAAGATTTGGGTAAAGATAAATTGTGATTAAAATACTATATTATTTATTAGGAATGAAAAACATGTATTTGTGCTTCTGATTAGCTATATCTTCTCAGTCATTAGAAACAATGCTTTTATAGTATCTTCTAAGACGCATAGAAAGATTAAGGGACAAACGAAACTTTTAGACATAAAAGAGGAATTAATTATTCGATTAATTACATGATTAATAAAGTATTCGTGTGCGGGGTTAAAATAATAATTTATTAATGTTTCATTGCATGAAAAAAAGGAGAAAAATTTATTTACCAATATGTAAAATTCTATTATTGTGACCATTTCTATCTAAATGTTGACTTATGAAATTCAAGAATCTAGTAAAAAAGAATGCCTTTTTATATATGTAAGGAAAATATAAGAATTTATTTTCTCAAAATTATTTCACTCGAAAAGATATCATAAGATATAATTTTCGAGCGATGATTCGCTTTAGATAATTAAAAGATATAATTTTCGCATTATTATCAACACTAATGATGTTTTCTTTTGGTTTATTTGAGGTTTTGTAAACATTTTAATTAAATATCTAAGGATTAAGATATAAGCATTTATGTTTCTATTTTTTCTTATCAATTGCGTTATTTTTTAGAAGAATATAAGTTCTTTTTTCTTCCCCTCTCAAGTAAATTCTGCAAGCATAAAAGCAAGATATAATATAGATAAACCATATCATAAAGTATTTTTAATGAAATCAGTGAAGGAATCTCAATTTTTACCTGACAAGTTCAAATTCATTTGTGCATAATCTTTTTTTTTTTTCTTTCATTAATGGAAAATGAAGGAATAAATGCTTCTTTTAGGCCTGTTGATTATTTCCGATGTACCACATGTAATGAGACAAACACTGTATATCTTCGAATATTATTTCGTTGCTAGAGGCTACCCAACAATAAATGTGTCTCATTAGCTTAGTAAAATAATTTTTCTAACTAGAAAGTAAGAAACTTTTAATGTGGGTTTGCGAAGTTTTCTATAAAATCATATACATTTGTTGAAAATTATCACATTTGCGTTTAAATATCTTATTTCGATTTCTTTTAATCAAGAGTAAAATAAAAATAATAACATTTAAATTACCTTCCAAATTCAAAACTATAAGTGCTATTTACGGTAGTGAGTAAATATATTTTTTAACATATTTCCTTCCATTAATTTAATTGGATATTTAAAAATCATACTATTAAACCTAAACTAACACTATTCAAGAAGTCCGAAGCATTTCTTTTCGTCATTACTTCAGCAGATTTAAAACACTCGTAAACCTATCCACGACTCCGAAATGAAAATTCATGACTTCCCATCACCTTTCAGTGTTCGTAATCCCCCTTAGATACCCCAATATCCTCTGGCGAATTCTTCGCGCTTTTCGTTTTACAGAGTTTAAATAGCTTTGACGGAAAATTACATTTTCCTTTAATATTCATTTCCATGAAATGCCTCGAGCCTACGTATTCTCACTACAATACTCTGGAGGTGACTCATTAAACCATTAAATCATAAAAGCGAGAAACGAGGCTCAGCGTTTAGTACCGCAATGTCAGAGAAAATTGGAGGCTTTCAAGAAATAACATTTATTCTTGTTACTTATCATGTTTATTTAACTACTTTCATACTTGAGAGACTTTGATTTCCATTAGTTTATTCACTACGGCAAATATTGACGAAACTCAAGAATAAATGGAGTCAAAAGAAGAAAATCACTTTCCATGTAAAATTTTGAATCAAGACATCTTTCAGCATCTTCCGAGGAAATGTATTGTGAAATTTTTATTAGATGAGTTCCGAGGGAAAAAATGATTAAAACTTAACAAACATTGCATAAAGAGTTCAAAAATTAAGATATTAAAATGAATAAGTTTTTTTTTCTATGTACAAAAAGTTAAATTTGATGGAAGAGAATAATTTAATATATTCGCATTTATGAGGTCTTTTCAAGTATTTCTATCACGTTCTTTTCAATCAAGCTTTTAAATTACTTCTTACTTTTCATTTTTATTCAAATTATGAAGAAATTTTATTCTTTCTTTTGAATTACTCGCGCGACTGATAAACTATCTTCAATTAATTGTTTAAATTATCTTGATATATACATTGTTTTTCATGAATATCAAATTTTAAAAATAATTATATTTTAATAAAGTTCTTTATTACAACTTATTTTTCAATTTAAAATTAAAGATTAAAAAAAATAATTAATTATGATCTAATGTAAAATCGACCAAATACATCGAATTTAAAATTTCATAAGTTTTAAAAGAAATATAATGATTCTAAAGAAATAACAGAATTTTGAATATTTTTTTGTTTAAAATTAATTAAATTACTAAAATATAGGCAAACATTATTTCATAATTATTGTACTCTTGTTTTATAAAAAAAGGAATTTCTAATAATTAATACTACAATAATTTGTTTGTGAATTCTTTATTCCAAATAACTATTCTTGAAAAAAATATTAGTCATAAAATTACAGATTCTAAGTAAAATTTAATAATTATTTTCATAGTATTTTAGGAACTTACAAATAATTTAAAGTACAATTTTATTTTCTAAAACATCAATTCACTATCATACATAAACAGATACACAAATATATGCATGTGTGTAAGAGAAGGTAAAGTGATCAGAAACCACTTAGTTATAAATATGTAAATTTTACAATTTGTTTTAAATGGTAGTGGGAGTTTAATAGTTCATTGATTACATACATTTAAAGGGAACTTAAGTTTGTAATTAATTCTCACTTCTAGTTGTACATTTTGGAGGATACGGCATAATTACCCCGAACTAATAAAAAACATAGATCTTGATAAATTACAAACAACAAAATTAGTTGTCTTTGTATTAATTGAATAGCATTCAGTACATATGAAGAATATGCATGACCGTGCTTATACTTGGATTTAACTGCATAAGAAATCCTTTTCTTTTTAAATAATTGGCTTCAATTTTGGTTTATTTCTTTAAAAAAAGCTAACAAGAAAAATAAAGTGAATTCCTGATCCGGAAAAGTTTACAAAACAAATAACCCCATTTAGGATTCTAGGAGAATGAATATGTTTCACCTTTATTTTCTATCATTTTTCAAGATTAAAGCTTCTAGTGAGTTTGGACTTTTGTGGCTTTCCAATTGGGTCACAATTTTTACTTTCACCAAATTGAAATTGCCTTCGTAACTCCACTTCAATAGATGTCAATATCCGAAAACTTAGATGTGCCTTTTCAAGTATGATGTGAAAAGCCTAGATTGCTCTATTTTATTTTTGAATATTTAGCAGTATCCGTTAGAAACTACGATAGATTGGTTATGAATACCTATATAAGAAAAATGCCTATTTTTTCAGTGACTTATAATCATTACTAATATCTTATATCACAAATAATATACTTATAGAAGTAAAGTATATTTATGTATAGGAAAATATAAAAATAAAAAAATTAAAATTTTACTGCCCCCGTTTAAATCCTCGTTCTAACTTTCTGGATTAAATTTCCCTCTACCTTTTCTTGTGAGAAAAAACTGTAGTAAAACAACGATAGAATGAGGAAATAAAAAATATTTTTATGAATAAATTTCTTAAATGTAAAGATTTAACTCAAGAACTTTTCTAAAATTAAATCAGGGTTTGCAATAAAATAAATGTCAATTAAAATTTCTGTTTTTTCAATTAAACCTTTAATAAAACTATTCATCAAATAAATTAACAAGATAAAATTAATTTAGAATTTCATTCATTAAACTTTTAAAAAAACATTTAAGAAGTTATTATAAAAGTTTAATTTTATATATTGAAAAACAATTTTTGTTTATTCATTGTTATAATCAATCGTATCTGAAGCATTTCATAATTTGCAAATTACTATTTATAGGTTTCATTATTTTTAATTAGGCAACAACTAATATTTGGTTTTCGTAGGAATTATTTCAGCGTATTGTTTCTTAATGACTTACACAAATAAGGTAATAATAAAAAATAATTGAATACGTTACAAAAAACGCCGATTAATAATGTTCCTCATAAACACATTTTTATACGACATATTTTATAAGAAGACTAAGCAATAAGTGAAGTCATCTAATTCTTTTACTTATTAACGTGGACATATAGTTAGCTCATGATATAACAAACTAGCTCATAATTTGAAACCTTGCATATTTTCATTTATATATCTTAACCTTCATATAATTAAAATTACTTAAATGATATATTTTCTTATACTTCGTTTAAGGTGACCGTACATCCTAAAAACATAATACTTGGTCAAAATATCAATTATTTTAAATTTTTCATTTCATAATAAAATTAATTACTTTAATCTTTAAAAATCTGTTTGAATTTTGTTTCTATCTTATTCAAGAGCTGAGTAACAGCTGTTCTAATAAGACTTTATCACAAATTTCTCATTCGAAAGCCTCTAAAAACGACATTTTTTTTTTTATTTCTTCAAAAAAACAGTATCTCAAAATGTTATACATCAATGAACATGCATTATAAATATGTATGCGTTTTACGAATACGTGTACATAGAATAAAATATTTGTGAGATTTAATATTGAATAGAAGGTTTTTTATAATGCAATTCAATGAAAATTACAATGACTTTTCCAGAAAATTTCAATTTTGAGAATTTGAATTCCCATAGCTTTGTATGTAAAAACTATATTATCAAAATAACAGTTCTATTCCAATGATAAGGTTGTATTCTGCACTAAATTTACAAAATATCCACATATTAGGTGTGATTGTTAAGTAACGAAACTGATGCTGTAAAACTTTTTTATTTTGATGTCATACACATTTACTTATTATCACATTCATTATACATCCCTCTTCTGTCTCTACAACACCCCCTTACGAATCTTCCATTGTTCGAAACTGTGCTGGAAGTCTTCTTCTGTCGGTTCCTTCAAAACGAGTGCCTCTTTCAACTTCATAGCTTCAATGACTCAAATCTTGTTCCTATTAATGCAAATTTCACCTTAGGAAACAGAAAGAATTCGCATAGCGCAAAATCCAGCGAATAAGGCGGATGAATTAACACTGGGATGCTGTACCTGGCTAGAAACCTCTTGAAAGATAATGTGTAATGAGAAGGCTCATTAGTATGGTAGAACAATTTGCCGTACAGATTTTTTGTCAATTCTTACAGTTTCAGCAATCACACGATTACTTAACCGACGGTCAGATCGAACCAGATTACCAATTTTTTCGATATTTGCATCTGTATTTTACTTGAAATTATAAACCGGTGTGAATCATCTCCTACGTCTTCTCGGCCTTCAAAACACGCTTAATCCACTGTGAAACACGGGTATGCGATAAACATTCATTGTCATACACTTCTTTCAATAAACTACAAGTCTCATTAGCGATGCTTTTAAGCTTCATGCTAAATTTCACAATAATTAGTTGCTCAATTATCATTTTTCTAGCGAAACGAAAAGATAACTCTAATAGAAACGAAGGCTATGGCTATACGGATTTTTTTTACAGAAACGAGAGGCACTGGATTCCAAAGAGAAGACTTCATGATAAATAGCTGTTGCTTATGAGTACATCTTCAGAAGCAGTGTCAGTCTCATTATTTAACAGCCACACCTCGTATATATAAGTCTTAATTTTTGCTTATACTTGTATGAAATGGATTTTCTTATAGTAATAATATGTACTAATAAAGTTTTTCTGGGATAATTTTTTTTTAGTTTTCTAATCGCATTGCATTTTGTAAGATATGCCTTTATAGGCAAAATGTACGTTATTTCGAAAACTTTACTTGGAAGGTTTACTCTTTCCATGAAGTTTGAAAGTCAATTATTTCGTACTTTCATATTAATTAGCTAAATTAGCATATGCATGCTTTAAGTATTTTAATATAAGGCAGAATAAATAAATTCAATCGATTCGCAGAAATTTTAATAATGTCGTGAAACAAGTAACATTTCTTTAAGAGAGCTAGACGAATAGCAAAGTGCGTCTAACTCCTTTTACGCGTTAACAACAACATCAGCTGGAGTCAGTCATTAAAAAACTGTTTCATCTTAGAAAGCTCCAATAATTGCTGTCGTAAAGTTTCACTTCTGTCTTATGTGCATGTGTATCTGAAGAGGTTGTAAATGCTGAAAGTAAAACTTTATTGCAAATTACAACCCTGACTTGTAAATCTCGAGTGGGACAATAATTCGCAAAACCTAACCATACTTAAAGTTCTTTTATTTTGGATTTATATGATCAGTAACAACTTGATAATATTCAATCTCTGTGACATCGATACATTGATAAATATTTTATGGTTCTTTACGTAACGGAAAAGTAATACGCCAGCAGTAAACTTTATTGGAGAACTTTCTAGAAAGTGTATCAGTTGTTTTTCTTTATATATATATATACTTTTTATCACAATTTGCTGAATCATTACTTGTTTTAAGATTATTATATAATATTTGGATCCTTTTTTTCTTATTTGTTATCTATATGGAGTTAGTTAATAAGCTCAGGAACTTTATTAACTCAATTTAATACATAAATCATTATTTCATGTTTATTATCTACTTGTACTGTTTCTTTCACCCAAACCTGTGAATAAATAGTATTGAGAAAGTGACTCATCAGTTCCTTACACTGAATTATCTATAGTTTGATAACATAAATGATAAGTTAAATACGAAATATAATTATGTAGGATTAGGCATTGTAATTTTTGAAGAAAAGCATATTAAATATGATTTGGTTTACTATTATTAACCAAAATAATTATAAGATGAGAAATAACTGAAAAAAGATTAAAAAATAAACTTCGCGAATTTTCATATTTTTGAAAGTTAATTTTTTTTTCAATTGAAGAGCACAACAGGGCCATGGGCACAATGTATTTAAAATAAATAAATTGCTTATTGATCTATAATACTAGCAAAATACATATAATAAGCTTTCTACAAAAACAATTTTTTGTTTTTTGAAAAATTTATTTCAGATAAAACTTTCTAAGCCTCTATTGAGTATCATTGCATTTGAATTACATTGCGGTCTTCTAACATAAAGCTACACCCCAAAAGAGTCAATAAAGAAAAAAAAGCCATTTGTGGGAGGTAAATATTTTAAGCGAAATCGGTAATTCATGCAAATAAACTTTCAGAAACGTTTCCGCAGGAAGCCATCTGATGGTGAAAGAATTATTCATGGGAAAGATAAATTCCTAGAAATTGGTAATGCATTAAACAAACCAAGGATAGCTGAGATATATAGATTCTAGTACCGTTCAGTATATTAAGGAATCAGTATATAATTTTCTGCACAATTCAATGAATAAAAAATACAAACGTCAACTTACATCACAAAAAATATACTTCGAAATTTAATAATATTAAATTCCTTAATGCATGAAAAAAATGATTCTTCATGTGCAATCTAAATTAAAGCACTTTAATGTAGTAAAACTGCTGCTGAAGAAACTAGGAAAAATTCCGACGAAAAATATGTTAATATACTGGAGCTTCATATGATATTTGCGTAGTCAAAAAACAAACGAGCGCAAGGTTTTTTTTTTTCATAATTTGAGCAAAATCTAGCAATTTTTTTTTACAGAAATGTAGTTCTAAGGACTTACACACATTGTCCTAAATATTGTTAAAAATTTAGAAAAATGTGTTTATATATCATTATTTTGTTAGCTTACTGTTGGCTTTTATTAAAAATAAATTTGTATGTTTGAGTACTAATATACACGATGAGGAGTAACATTAATTTAAATGTATTACATATCTGCAGTAATCTAATAAGTGGGATTTTATGATTGTCATTTAATAACTTATAAGTACCAATTGGGTACTTATCTATTATAGCGGCGCCCGATGATTAATCTCCGAGCAAATAAGAAATATCGCCAAGTAGGTGGTAACAAAGGATAGACTTCACGAGTTTTGAGACGACTTGGCGTAATCGTAATTTGACTTGCGCCGCTATTATAGACAAGTACCAAAAATATTCTTTTTCTCTAAATGTAGAGAAATGCTATTAAGATGTGATCCACCTCAACATCTAAATTTTAATTTTATTACTATAACAGGATGAGTATCGTAATTAATTTTTGACTTTGAAAGTTTCTTTAATTATATTTATTACTGTTAATCATATTAACTAATTGATTCATAAGGCCTTTCTCACACAGTAAGTGTCTAAGGATCAATTTAATTTTTTTTTTATACTTTGAAATACTTCATAACGAAAACCCTTTACAGCAGTCATATTCTTAAAAATGTAAACTTTTGAAGACAATTTAGTAATATAAATTTTAGAATAAGATACATATTCTTAATCATTTGAGTTGAATACTTTTCAAACTTAATTATGCTTTAAAGTCTTCTGAAACTAGCAAAAAAGAAAACAGCATCCCAGTCTTAGAAAATAAAGTCCGCTTTTTGGAAATAAAATATCTTTAAACTCCCACATGTAACGTTATTCAACGTAATAGTTCAATCTTGGCAACTTATACCCCCAAAGCAGTAAATAAAACCTTACATCGCTAAATAAATCAAAAGTTAAGATATTAGACTAGAAAAATTGAATGCATAATTTTTTTAAAAAAATTTGCTCTTAAATTTCATTGCATAAAGCGAACCTAATAATAGTTAAAGAAAAGAAAATCTGTTGCTTTTTGGTACTTTAAACTTGATATTTAAATTTTAAAAAAAACGTGATTTACTTTTATATTTTGTTGTAATATAAATATTTTCATTGTATAACAAAACATAAAATTTCAATTTTGTAAGTATTTATCACTTTATTCTATGCTTCTCATTGAAATTACATAATTTATTTGGTTTTCTGATTTTAAATAATTTATTTAGTAATTATGTATTACTTTTAATAATTTTTGGAGAAAGTATAAAATATTATATAAATTCTAATCCAGAAGTCAGGAACCTTTAAACTTTTAGGTCACTAAATTAGCTCGAATGGAATAATTCATTTTTAAAACATAGTATATCTGACAGTTACATTTTGTATATCTCTGACTTTTTCACAATAAATTTTTATTTCAGAAACATTTAAAGTATAATTCAACAAGTATGGGACTGTTTATCTTCTTCTTATATAAATGTAATGTGTAAATGTATGTGTTTCCCTTGCAATAGCCATCTATGGAACCAAACAGAAAAGGGGATAGGTTTTATTTTTGGAATTTGAAGCAAATGTGGATATTTTTTACAAAATATGTACTTTAAGGTGCATCTAATTAAATTTCTCCTTATGAATATTAAAAAAAAAATTATACAAATAAATTAAGGAAATTAAAATAAATTAAGGAAATAAGATGTTTTTACTTTTAAGTTACCCGTATAACTTACGAATATTATTTTCATTAAAGCAATTTATTTTTATTATCCATTCAATTTATAAGACACTTTTAATTATATTTCGATTTTTGAACATTCGTTATAATATTTAGTTATTTATAATGCTCACTATAACTAAATAGATAAACATTTCTTTAATTTTAGAAAATAACTATTAAAAATATTTTTTTATAATTTCCAAAGATATTCACTTCTTTTCTTAAAGTTTAGCAAAATATATTGATGTATCTGAATCAAGAAATGATGCATATGACAATAGAAATTAATATGAAATTATCTTAACGTATAAATCCAACATAAAAAGACAATTGTAATCAGACATATTTATTATTATTTGCAAATTAAAATGTTTTCAGTAAATATTAACTTCATTTTATAACAACTCAATTATTAAGACACATTAAACTTTAATAAAATAAAAGGAGATTGTAATAGCATTTTTGAACATAAAAATTAAGTAGGAAAGGTATTTAAGCCTTAATTACAATAATTTGACAGATTGTGGTTGCATTCAGATTCGACATAATATATTTGACTCATAAAATTTGGGTAAATTATTTACTGAAAAATGCTTCAATTATACTTTATCAGTATTATGGAGTCATTTGACGAAATAATTTTTAAAGGACTGAGGATAGAAATTATTATTAGAAAGCTTTAATGCATATTTTTTTAAAATACATATACTTGAAGATTGATTTAGAATAAACGCAATGAAAATAGAAATGACCGAACTGAGAAAGAGGTTTAATATGTAGAAAGGTTATAGAGAGAAAAAAGTTTAATTCATATTTGCTAAGATCTAAAAATAACATAAAATCATTGGTAGACCGGGACTAAATATATATATTTGCATGCAAAAAAATTTTAAGTTTCACTATTGTATGACTCATGATGAAATAATTAAAAGTGTCTTATCCATTTTAATTCAAATAAGAAAATAGAAGGATAAAAAAAGAGAATGTCCAAGGAGAGAGTATTTTTTATTTTGCTTAAAAAAGTTCTAAATATTTATCATTATTTAATTTAATTTAAGAAACAAAGGAATTTCTTTTTCCTGTTTTAAATAAAAACTTAAGATGTAAGTTTACTTACATAAATATAATTCCGTATTTTTAATATATATATATATATATATATATATATATTATTTTCTTTAAAAAAGTACACCAATAAAAGTATAAATAAATGTGTAAAATTACTAAAAACATACAAATGTAAATGTATGGACTTTAATCAAGAGAAAAAAAATTATCGTATTATTATTCGTGATTCTTGGATGTTTCATAACTTGATGCTTATCAAATATTCACAACGAAGGGTGGGTGAACTTTCGTAACAATGGAAACTCGACCTAATTTATCAAAAGAGTGAATAAATTGTCAGTTTCTTGATTTACGCCTAAAGAACATTGATTATACTGTGAATAATTGAAAGAGTCTGAAGAAAATTATCTGTCGGGAATTAGAACTTCTTTCCTTCCGAATTGCTCTGAGATATGGTATCATTAAATAACATGAATATTTAAATTTAATCCTCTCTATTTTTATTTTTTCCACTGGGATATTTTTCATATTACGAGAAAGTTTCCTGTTTCATCAGCTTTCGTAATATAGGATATTATGTTACAAATTAAAATTGAAATTGACACTGTTTTATTAAAAAAAATATTTTGAATGATAAATTATAGTCCTCAGACAGCTTCTGAATGTAGCACTAATTTAATTCGACATTAATATTTGATTTTAAATCTTGTTTTTTTACAGTTAATGAAAACAAATTTTTCTTACTGTATTCATAAAACTTAAATATTATACAGCAATTTAACCAATGGTAACGCGATATTAATTAAAAATTTGCCAAATTTTATATGAGTTAAAACATTCTGTAAAATGTCATATCCGAATTCTTACAGTTCTTTTCATTTTTATAAGTTTTTGATTTTAATTATTATGACATTTGAATTAAAAATTATATTATGTAATGGTTCTTCACTTATATCATAAAAACGAATATTTTTTAATAATAAAATTGAATACATCATAAGTACATATACTTGGGCATATCTAAGAGTATTATGCCAGGTGCTTATGATTAAAGTGACCCTATTCAGACCCTTCTGTAACCCGCTCTACTTATTGAATTTTGATGAAACTTCGTACATTCTTTATATGGACCATGGGGGAAAAACTTTTGCAACAAGAAAATAGTTCAAATTTTGATCACAAGGGAAATTGTAGCGCCTACAGAAGCCTAAAAATCATGTGAGAACCACTTAAATCTATTCAGTTACAAAATGTGCTCCATTGACATCGATTACGTGTTAGAAGCACATTACAACACGTTGAATGGTAGAGAGAAGAAACACTGGAGAGATTCCAGCAACATGCTGTATAATGCTGACTTTCTAATCAGATAAATTCCTCCTCTATACACACGTTCTCAGGAATCCTACAACCAGAAACTACAGGGATTTAAGTCAGGTGAACGAGGAGGCCAGGCATCAGGAAAAGCTCTAGATATTACAAGAATCTCACCAAAGTTAACTCGAAGCATCTGTGATTTTGCACCCAATGTGGGAAATTGTTCCGTCTTGCATGAAGATAGTGCTCTGCAAACATTGCGTGACAGAGCACATTTTAGGACCTTGAAGAGTGAGAGTTTCAAAGAAAAACGATCCGAGGATAAAATCGGCAGTAAATCCACACCTTGCAGTCACTTAATCAGAATGTAATTGTTGTCGGTGCAGGACATTAAGAGGTGAAGCACCCCATATGCGACAGTTTTGATTATTCACAGCTCCATCTAAACAAGAGAGCACATCATCTGACTATAGAATTTTCCCAAGCCCAGTATCAACTTCCATTCTCACAAAAAATTGGCAAGCAAAATCAGAAAGTGTTATGTGGTCTTGAGGAAACAGCATTTGTACCAGGTGGATCTTATACATTGTAAAATGAATCACAGAATTTTTAGTAGTGTCGATTACGAAATCCCCAACTTTCGTGACACCGATCAAGGACTTGCTGAAGAATAGCTGGAGACTCTTTCAAACCACAGTAGTAGCGATTTCTTCGACAAGTTCATTCACAACCGGGCTCCGCCCTCTTCCTGGTAGTACACCTTAGTCTCCACTCATTTCAAATTTCACAATAATCTTTTCCAAACCATTCTTAGGCGAGAACCCTTTTCGCAATCCCTTTAAAAGACGATATTCACCAAGTACTTCTAAGTTATTGTTGTCATTCTGATAAAACAATTTTACCAATAAAGTCTAATCTTTCTTCCGTAAGGGCATGATTACCGATGACAAAGGCACGCAGAAGAATTTCTTGGTTCTGACTTCTTCACTTTATATGTTTGACTAATTAGCATAATGAATTTTTGAAAAGCACCATCTGATGGTAAAAATTTGAAATATTTCTTATAGAAGAAATGTTTTTTTCATGGTTTAAAAATCTATGTAGAAGTTTCATCAAAATGTGATAGGAAGAACGGGTTCTACAGGATCTAAATAGAATCACTTTAATTACGTATAACTACTCTATAATATTATCATACAGTAAGAGCATACTCTGATTTGGAAATATTTTTGTAGGCATACTAAAAGATCGACAAATAGTAAAATTGATACCAGATAATCACACTTTTAATATGATATCATAAATATTTCTTTCATGTTATTTGTTTCTTTATGCCCGAAAGAAGTGAGATGTTAACAGTATTCAACTGTAATATTCCTCAAAATGACGTTGAAGAAAATAAAGGAACTACAAAAATTTATTACTTATCAATATCACAATGAGGGGTAATATTGGCGTTATTGGCGATGGATCTCATAATTTGGAACCTCGGCCAAGTGATGAGGACAATACTTGAGCTGGGGCTTCCATCTCCAAACTCCCACGAAACGCTCAAGTGAAGAACTTGAGACCTCAACTGATCTAACTTCATCAAACTCTTTACACGACAGGTCTTTAGTGGTAATAGTGCTCGAACTCAAGACTAGACGAAACGCCGTCTGTCAGTCAGTGATCATGACTTCTAGTTACCACGGCTGAATTGTAATAATAGCGAATAAAAGGGAGAGAAAAATTTCATGTCTTAAATAGAACTTAATGAAAAATAAATGATACCAATTGCATTTTGTGTCAGGAAGACGATGCAAATAACAGATGCATGATGCTGTAATATTGTTAAATACCATAAATATAAAATTGTAGTCTCTCCTGCATTAGCAAAATGTATGTAAGAAAATAAGAAGACAAGCTACTTCTTATGAATTTTTGCTTGTATAGCGAATATTTGCTGGAGACGCTGCTGTACTAAACGTTACTAAAAGAAATACCATTCATTAATGTAGTTATCTCATTCAATTTCATTAGTTTTTGACCATGATATTTCTTATATTGTCACCATTCTGAAACTGAGAACTTTCTAATGATCTTGATAGCCAAGAAAATGTGTGAAACATCTCGTATGGTTATGATAAATGGTTATTTTTCGAAAATCAGGTTTTATATGTTGCACATGATAGATATAGAAGTGGTTTAAAAATAACTAAAGAATATTGAAGAACACGTCCACTTTGAGACCCAATGATTGTTTGATTATGAAAAGGAAATAGTGCAATTGCACTAAAAAATTTAGAATTACATGACATCAAAGACTGAAACTTAATGTTGTTCCTATATTGTCCCTCAGATTAGTCCAATATCGATCGCGACTCATATATATCGAATAGGATACAGATTGTTATAAAGGTTACTATTTTAAATAATTTAGTATCCTTAGTCATAGTCTAGTTATATAGGTGGTCACTCAATAAAGAACAAATATTGATGAATTTAGTGCTGAGACAACTGAACGACATTCAATCGATTGTAGGCTGCTGTGGTTGCCAACTGCTGCTCGCTACACTCATGTTGACTTCCACTATCACGTACTTGTTTTATATTAACCATTGGACCCAAGAGTTGTGTTCTAGGTTTGTAAGTCTAATTAGATTCTATTCATACATTCATCAGCTTTGTCCTATTTTCTGCAATACCATACATTCACTGAAACCCGAAATTTGCCTACCTGATCTCAATGCCACAATGATAATACAACTCAATCCAAATACCCGTATGTAGAAGTCCCTTACTATACATTCTTATTGGTGTTAAGCTTTCACATACAATAAATAATAATAATCATTTACGAATACAATATTTATTTTGTTTGTACAAAATAAATATTGTATTTATAATTTTAAAATGTATTACATACATTTTAAAAAAAATATTGTTTTGTACGCTTTTGGGAAATGATGTAAAATTATAATATACAATATTGTGTTAGTATGAAGCTGTAACTTTAAAAAAAAAGAAATTTCACAAATGTCATATGCTATAATAAATTTATATATTATAACATATGACATTTGTGAATGTTTTATTTTACAAAATGTGTACATTTTACAAAAATTGTCTCGTGGGAGAACGGTGAAAACAATCCAATCAGGACATTAATGAAGAATGAAGCTTTATACACAAATATTCAGAACAGGACGAATCACATATAATAGTGTTCGTACAAGTTATCAGTACAACAGGAAAAGCAGCACTTTTACACACACTGTAGCCAAAACTACTAAATATTACTTTATACTTCAAAAAAGGCTCTTCAAAGGCAGATTCTACAAATTCAGCTTCTCCAAGTACTTATAGCTATCTCTACCAGGTGTTATGTCACAGGGAAAATAACAGAAAAATCCATCACTCATCTTCTGTAGTACAGATTGCAAGAAAATTTAAACATCGAAAAATATTCATTTTGTTAGCAAGACGGAGGGAGGGAGTCATTTTTTTAAAATTTCTTTGCCATCCAACGAAACCTTCGTAAATATCTATATTTTCATTCATAAGAGAAAATTTCAGGGTCGCAGGTATATTTTAATATAGAATCTGTAGTTTTCCTATTTTGTAAATATTTTTTCAATAATATTGATTGTTTCATTTTCTTCAAGACTTTTTCAGATTATGAAATTACTTTGTTTTTGTTATCGATTTGGTCTTCTTTAAAAATATTTCAAAATTTTTCTTACGATGACGTATCATTGGTAAATATTTTACATTATATTACGTTTTAGATTGCTTACCTCTATGAATAATTTTGTTTCAATAAATATTACTCTTGATAATTAAGATTTTTAACTGATGTTACAATACTTTAGCTGATTATTGAAGCGTAAGCTGGCATTTTGTAGTGAAATTCAAGATCCTAGGTTTATCTCCATTTTTCTGTAGTTGAATTTCAGAAGTTGCTGAAATTTTGTTTGTTACCATCTTTTTATATTATAATTCTCTGAAGTGACAGGGTTTGACTTTTATCAATATAAAAATACTTTATTTCATTCCAAAGTATGTAATAGTATTAAATACATTAGTTATATCTATTTTTCCTACTTTTGCTTTCCTCTTATTTTTTTTTGTTTTTCAATGTTTGATTCTTTAACAGTTTGTTTTGAATTTTTAGGATTGAAGAATTTTAAATTTTTATTTGTTTAGTAATTTTTTTTATTTGTTTTAGTAATGTAAATTTTCACTTGTCCAAACAAATATTAGTTTCATTATGTGTGATTTCCATAAAAATTTAGTTTTCTTTTTTCTTATATTCTTAGAGTGTTATACATGTTGAGTGAATGTTGAGTGTTATATATATATATATATATATATATATATATATATATATATATATATATATATATATATATATATATATATAGTTAAACGTCACATTTTTACAAAATTTACGAATAAGCAAATAATGTATTTCAAAAGATAACACAATAGAAGGATTAGAAATCAAAAATTAACCATTAAAAATAGACATAAATAAAACCCAAAATATAAAGATAAAAATTGTAAACTGAAATAAGTGAATAATAATATAATAAACAAATTTAACTAAAGAAAGAAAAATTATAATTTCAAAAAGAAATTAAAATCAATTAAATATACAAAAATAAGAAATATTAAAAAGCTGCAGTGGTTAAAAAATTTAAAATGACAAAAAAATTGAAAAATAAATTATGTATATATATATATATATATATATATATATATATATATATATTATGTGTGTGTGTGTGTATAAAGAAGATAAATTCAAGAACTTAATAACAAGAAGAAAGTATGTATGGTGAAACAGTATAATAGGTAACAGAAAAAAGAAAATTCCTTTAAAATGAACAAAAGGGAAATATAGCTATGAAATATTGATTGTAGAGTAAAATAGTGATGCAATTCTTAGACATTTTTTTAATGAGCAAACTTCGTAATCAACAATAGTTCAATTAAACAAAGGAGCATGCCTAATGTGAATAAAAATCAGAAATGAGGGAACAAAATGAATAATATCAGAAAGCTTATTATTTGATTCAAAACTCGGTGTAAACTACCAATCAAGAAATATCAAGCAATTGAGCTTAAAATTTTAAAAATTAAGAAAAAGACTAGAATATGAGTCAGTCATTTTATACATCTGTATTTAAGCCATTTTAGTCAGATACTTAAACTGCCGCTTTAAACTCCATTTATTAAACAAAAGAACAACATCGCCCTCTATGAAAAATAATTAGAAATAGGGAAAAAAAAGTATAAAAATTCAAAATGTGTGAAAGAAATTTTAAATTAATATTATGCCATTAAAAAAATTAAAAATAAATGATTAAACAAAAAAAAAATACAAAGGAAACAGAAAAGAAAGTAATTATTATTCTATTGTATATCTTTAAGAATTAATATATTTTATAATTTTTACAATTTATTCATTTTTAAAAAATAATTATTTAATCAACATTAACACATAAATGATAGAATTATTAAATTATTATTAATTATTATTTTAACTTATTCTGAAAATCTAAAAACTTAAAGACTTATTTTATATTCCAAAGAATGAAGTTATATAACATGTCCCTATAAATATCTAAGCTTAAACTGCTTTCAATAAAGGTACTGTATTAACTGTATAAAAATAATCTCACTTGTGAAAAATATTATTTGTAATCATACTATATTCAACTTTTATTTTAATAACTAAAATTCTGTTTAATAAGATTTTATAATAGTTTTAAAAAAGATTTCAATAAGAATAATGATGAATCTGCTTAAAATCTAGCTTGAAATTAATTTGTGATATTATTTTTTTTCGAGTGTTTTTTTACCTGTTAAGAATTTCGGTGCTTTCATGGTAATGTAATTCAACAATAAGTTTCAGACAAATTTAACTACACCTTTAGTCAATATGTTTAATTGTTTTTGATTTATTTTTCCATTTTAGTTTCATTAATTAAATCATACATTTCAGTTTTAATTTAAGTAATTTTTTTGCTTTTACTTTGTTAAGTTTTAATCTTTAAAATTCACCCGAAACAATGATTTTTTTCCCATGAATCTCTTATTCTCTCGTAATAATGCGCTTGAAGATATATTTCATTGCAGTTTGCAACAAAGCTTGCTTTTTCCTTGATGTTTCCATAGAAATTTCTCAAAGCGGTTTTCCATTAAAAAGGATGAATATATTTATTCTGAGGCTAAGATTTCTGGGAATCATTGCTTCAGACATTTTCCCAGGTAAAAGTCTTATACCTCAGAAGTTTTAAAATCTTAAGAATCACTTCCTAAAATTAGCTAAATGATTTCCATGAATATTAATGTGAAGTAAGGAATAATTTACGAAACTATAATTCGTTTGAATTAAAGGTATTTAAACTTTAAAATTTCTTGGCTGGAATAAAAAGTATCAGACATATTAATAAATTACTTGCAAGCTATGAGGACTATTAATTTATTTTTTAACATAGTTTTATTCCGTTTTAGCTCTTAATTATATATATGTATGTATGTATCATCTCACACACAGACGAAAAGTTTTATAAAATAGCATTAAAAAAGCACTGTAATGTTATTTTTCTTTAAAAATATTTACACTTATTTTTTAACGCAACTGTACTTTTTTTTTATTTGAAAGAGCAGTATATCAATACATGAATGTTTTCCCCCTTTTTTTTATTAAATTAAAATATATGATGCTATTTCACACTTGATAAGTCATGAAATAGGGTGTGATTCCTAATAATTAAATTGATTTTTTTTTATTGAAATCCCAGTGTAATTTTAAATTAATAATTAAGTAAAGGCATAAATAAAACTTGAGATTGAATTATAATTGACAAAAATAAAATAAAAAAAATATGAAAATTGAAAGCTAACTTTTAAATGAAAAAGTCTCCGTTTATACACAATTTTGTTTTCAATTTAAAGCATAGATTTTATATGAAATGGTGTTTTAAATAGTCTTATCCATTCTCGATTTAGGCAGCCATTACTGAGAAAATTATATATCAAGATTATATTTTTTTTAGCTTTCTCTTTATTTCAGGTTTGTTATCTAAATTCTTAATATCCTTTTTAAGTTGACATAAACATTTTACTTTAGGAACTGTAACTGTGTTCTCTGACAGGGAATGTAGTGACCTCAGGTATATATTAGAAATACTATAATAAGGTTGAGACAGATTAAAATCCGTTAATGTTTTGAGTAACTAAGTCAAATGAATAGATAAAGTTAGATTCAAAAAAAATATTAAAATTTTTTATTACTTTCCAAAAGATTAAATTAATCAAATGAAATGAGAAGCATCACTATATTTTTGAGTTCAGATGTCTCATAAAGACTTTATAATAAGGAGTGAAATATATTCGTTTTTCTGTTAAATTTCATCTTAAATGCTGTGTGAAAAATATAACATTTATCCAAAAATTTTGAAAATTTAATTGTTTCTACTTTTATTAATTATTTGAAAATTGTAAATAACAAAATCGCGTAAGCTTGATTATTTTTTATTTTATATAATTCCGAACAAAGGGGATATTGAATAGTCAGCAAAAGGTTTTAATTCTTTATAAAAACCCTTTTTTATTAATATTACTCTCCAATTTAAAAGTGGTTTCGTTGATTGTAAGCATATCCTAGTTCCTAATTGTATTGTGACACTTGGCTATTCACGGATTTTTATCCCTAACTTTGGGGACATTTTTGTAATTTGAATTGTATAACATTCCAACTCCTTTCCAGACCCGTGTGGTGACCGGGGATGACAGAATAGTCTCACTGTAGCTCATGCATGTCGTAAAAGGCGACTAAAATGGGTACCCAGCGTCTGGGGGTATAGCCGGGCACCCTGCCCCTGGGGATTATATCAGGGGACCTCAGGGACTTGCCTACTTCAGGTAAGTATGGGCTTCACGAACCCGAGGTACCTTAGTGATCTTTTTCTTTCCCATGGGGTTTACTGTCTTTGGTAAACATGGGTGACGCACTCCCAGGATACCCTAGCGCTCCTTCTCTATTTTCGACCCTCCTTCTTGTCAACCACTCTTTGTCTTTTTTTTCACCTTCACGTCTAGACCAGAGTTTAATCTTGTTTGGCGCAGCATAGCCATATCTGGCTCTTGCGCCAATAAACTTTACATTCACTCACTCCAACTCCTTTCCAACCAAACGAGAATGATTACGCAAATTATCTTAAGAGAAGAAATGTAATGAATTGAATTAACGACAGAAGTATTCATGTGAAATATAACTGAAAGGAACTGATCAGCGAATTATAACTGATGATTACAAGAAACCAGTATATGTTTATAAGTTATTTGGAGTTTTTATTTTATTTTATCATTTGCAGTTATAATTGGTTAAGAGGTGTAGTAAGAGTCAAACCCGTTGTATTTGAGATACCTCTCACTCAATGCGACTGAGTTGGTATTTTTATAATTCTTAGCTAGGATTCCGCCCCTTGTAGAGTTACTTGAGAGAAAGCGATGTAGCATAATCTGTGAAGAAATTTAATAAACCATGTTATCCTTTTTCTGACGTCTTTTCAATTGAAAATAGAATGTTATTGGTTACTTAATTAAGATTTATGCGTCGGTACATTTAAATAATGAAGGGAATATGTTATATTACTATAAACGCTTATTTTTAATCTGAGAAAATAATTGGTTTTTAGCAAGCATTTTTTTCTTCTGTTTTATATTATCTTTTTAAATGAAACACTAGTGGATCATTATAATGTTTTTTCAATAACTTCAGTGAAGTAATGGAAAATAAAAGAAACATTAGTTTTCTTCAAGTACGTGTTCCGATATCTTTGAGTTACATACAACGTTTAATACTATGGCTTAAATAAAAACTGTATTCAAAATCTTTCGAATTTTTTTTCCTTACTTTTAATATTTATTTGAAAGTAGTAGATAGCATAATCGTAAAATGTGTTTATTTATATAATGAGTAATTCTGGATAGATGGGTTGGAAAATAATCGTTAAAATTAAAATAAACTTAAATATTCCAGAAAAATTTTAATTTCTCATTAAACGTTATATACATATTTCCCTTTCAATTTAAATCTTGTTTCATTGGTTGCAGGTAAATTCTAATTCACAGGTGTGGTACATAATTGTTTAGTTTGTAATCTCGGAGTATATATTACTAGCCTATTTGTAGCTTATTTCTTATTTAATAGGTGTTTTTTTTTTTTTTAATTTAAAGAACTGCACAACTTAATAATGATTTTTAATAGCTTCAATGAAGCAATAGGAAATATAGCAGATATTTGATTCCTTCAAGAATTCATTACGATATCAAATGCACATTATGTTATTATGAACCGAAAAAAATACCAGGAATGATATTTCTGTGCCGATGAGAAGCATTAGCAACATGTTTATTGAAAATAAATATTTTTTTCTGTATGAACCCTGCAATTAATTTCAGTCAGAGTAACTGGTTTCTATGCAGTTCAACAAATCGTTAGTGCTCCGAAATTGCTAATCAAAAACGCACTAATAAACAAATAGAAGCCGGAATTTATTTTAACGGCCAGTCATTTCCTTCCACTAGAGAGTAAAAGGAAATGAAGACTAAAGCCTGGGCCTTTATTTTTCCCTGGCGCACCATAAATATAGCTTCTCGCTTGATTTCGTTTTCTCTTTCTCCTAAAAGACTCAACGTAAATTGATTTTCCATGTAAATTTTTTTTTTTACTCAGCCGCGAGAATAAATTTCGATTCGCAGGGAAGCTAATTAGAGATTAATTTTGTGAGCACTTTTTGTTTCGAACGGATTGCTTTTGCATATTAACGCATTTTGTTTTGAATGTCATTATGTGGTTTAGGGTGATTAAATTCCTAGGCCTCACTGTGTGTCATTTCGCTGACGTTTTTAGAAACATAAGTGGACATAAAGCCGAGATAAAGACATTAGATATCAAAAAATTAATGAAACGGCCTTTATCAAATGGAATTTTTAAAATTTATTTTCTTTTTATAAAGTGTTGAATGCAGCTACATGTTCTTTGTGTGCTTAGTTAATTAATATTCCATTGACAACTTCATTAAATATCTATTCTGAGAGATGAAAAGCTTTTTTTGGGATATCAAACGGAATATGATTTCTTAATAAATGATGAGAAATTATATTGATAATACAAGTTTTGATTCAAATTTCTAAAGAAGGAGAAAAAATCCCAGACTTTCTTTTTTCTTAGTCTGTTCTTATTCATATAATAAGATCAATTCAAACTTGTAATGGAAATAATTTATAATTTTAAGTTTTTGAATATAATTTATTAAAATACAAAATATCATAAAAGAATGTAATGTTGAGAATTACAGCTAATTCTTCCGGACAAAAATGCCAAGGATAATGTTTTTACAAAATTTACATCTAAATATCCTTTTAAAAGAGTTTACGGAAGAAAATTAACTGAAATACCAAAATATTTCAAATGCCAATTTTCTCACACTTTAGAGTTTCTAATAGATATCAATTCAAAATTCTAATAGATACCAGAGTTTCTAATAAATATCAATTCAAAATTTCGTAGAATCAAAACCTTGACAGATTGTGCGAAATTCATATGGCAATTGAATACTGATATGCATTTAACCTCATGTTACTACATAAGATGCTAAAGCGTTTTTTAAACATTTTTTCACATATTTGTGTGTAACACGGGAAATTAATGCACTTAATTAACAAATCCTCATCATTCCTGGAATTAGCATTAAAATTCAATTAGTTTTTACATTTGTTTTTCTACCACTTGAATATCGTAACAAAATTCAATCTGGATAATATCAAATTATTAAAACAGACTTATTTTATGAATTATATATTAGGAATATGTTTTATTATAATGTTTTTATATATTTGGGATGAGCGAGAGTAAAAATATCCTTTTCAATGACTTGGAAAACTTTTTGTGCTGACTATTAGAATTAAATATTTAATTCATGTAAGTAATTTGCAAGCTTATTTTATTATTGCAGAAGGAAATACTAGGTTCTCAGTTTAAAAAGAATGTATTTAAATTAAATTAATGAACGGATAGGATGATAGCAAGAGAAAATGTTTCAACTGTACAAAATTGAAGAATGTTCTTATGAAAAAAATTAAAAAAGTATTTTTAACGGAAATTTAAAAATGTACATTTTTTTAAATATCTTACTGTAAAAACCAGCTTAAAAATATAGATCATTTCAATGAAAAAAAAATTGCAATGGTCACAAAGGGCGGTATTCTGTAATGTAAATCCTTATGATCTAGTGGCAATATCTCGATAACAATAATCACATTCAAAATAGACTGTACTTCTTTTTTAAATATAATATATCTTAATAATTGAAAACTACGTATCTGTAACCACCTGATGCGTAATTTATACAGGTAACTGAATCTCGATGAGGTAGCAAGTATTCTTTACTGTATTTAAATACAATATGAAATGTATCAATTTTTAAAGCAATATATCTTGTTAATACTTTAATACACAATTCTTATCTTATGAACACTAAAAATCACTATTCCAATTTTTTTTAAAGATAAATATTGCATCATTTGAACGAATTACATGTTCATTGGTGTTATTACAAAATCACGGAACATATAATTCGTTACAAATTTATGTTAAGAATTTAGATATTAATGGGAGAGGTTTATATCAATAATTTTAAAATTACATTCCATATCTCTTTAATAAGTATTTAATGATGTTTTAAGAAGAATCATTTAAGACGACAATATTATAACTATTTTATTCATTACGAACTCGAACATTTGCATTCATGATCAAGCGAATAGTAGTATTTGCTAATGAACTGACTAAAAGTTTGATCGGATATTCCAGCACAAGAAATAAATGAACAATCATTTTAATTTATCCAAGAAAGGGCTACTATTTTTTAAAAAAAGTAATGTTTTTTTTAATAAAATTGAATTATCATTTTGTAAAAGTATTGAACTTTTTTTTGTAATTGATTCCACACATCCGTTCTATCATATTTTCTATTTGATGTTTTTCTGATTCAATGTGTTGTGTACTTAAAATTCCTTTCTCTTCTAAATTGCTCATTTAATTTTATCTAAAAGAAACATACTTTTCTGACAGGAGTTATTGAAATACTATTATCGTTTCCTCTTTCGCGACCTTCAAGATCAAAAAAGAAAGGAAAAAAATATGTATTTCAATCTTTTTTTCGGCATTGCGAAGCAAATAACATACTTAATCCCTTAAACTGACATTTCCATCATGAAAATACACTACTTTTGACAGTTGACGAACCACTTCCTACATTCAGTTCCTGCTTCTAGGTAAATCTTTTAGTGCGGAGCACGGTTGGCCTTGAAAGGGGTCAGGTGCCAACTGCATGAGGCACACCCTCTATTTCAAAATGCTATACTAATGGGATATTCTGAAGAGGTTTTCCCCTACTTCCATACTCGCGGCGCCGTTCAGTGTAAAAATTAAAAGAAGAAAAACGTACAAAAAAAGAAAAAAAAAAACTTGTGTTTTCAACACTCCAAGCAAGGCATTTTTTTTTTTTTTTGATAAGTATATATTTTCTTAACTTTCTTCGAAATGGCATTTTTTTTCCTTCCCCTATTCTTACGATCAATTGTTCATTGTCAAGGGCAATTACTTCAGCACTTACCTGTTTTATTTGATACATACAATCAAAGCGTCTAGACATCTAAGTTTCATTTTTCAAAGATAGTGCATAGTTTTCTTCTTCTTCTTTTTCTTTATCATTAATGATTTTGAAAGGAAAACCTTGCCACTTCTAAATACCAGTAAAATATATGAGTTTTTCCTAACAGTTTTTCTTTTCTTTAGATGCATGTTTATTTGAAGTCCTTTTGGGGAAAAATAAATAAGCTGCACTTTAAAGTAGTAATTATGGAAATCAGAATAAAAAAAAATGATAATAATAACATTTGAAAAAAAATGTTATTCAAAGTAAGGTAATAAATAAATACAAGGGTTTATAAAATCAGATTTTTGTCTACCCAATGGATACCTTTGTAAGAAGGAAAAATTTTTGACTCTTAAAATTATACCTTGTAACAATTTAAGGTGATTGCTGTAAGATTAGTTAAGAGACCCTTTAACACAGTTTTGCCCATGAGATTTTACGAAAGAAATATGCGTTCTATTCATAAAGCATTAGACAAAAAAAAAAATGGATTCTTCCTTTTGTAAGTATTGTAGCTCAGAAAATGACCAGAAAGTCTTTCAAAACATATGCATTTGTGGAATTTGAGTCAGAAAACTGAATCTTTATACGACATTAAACACAAAGTCTTGTCAAACTTATTTTCAAAGTATTTTAATTTTTAAGGTGATCTCATTAGTAAAAATTAGTATCTTTCATGTCATTAGTCAAATGTAGAATTTTCAGACTTAATTTAAATTTCTCAATTAAATATTTAATGGTTTTGAGTAATCTATGTATTCTAATGGAACACGAATTGTTGAATAACAAAGTTTCAGATAAAACTGCAGCAATAAGGGACAATCTGTTTGATAAATTAACACTAAAAGCATCGAAATAAAGTCCTGTAAATAAAATTTTGTAATTCGTTTATTCGGGTAATTTATCTGGCAGTACAGTCCTTACTATTTTATAACAATGTTAGAAAATGTTATACTTTTCCTTAAAAAGCATTACATAAAATACCCGTAAAATATCATTTATTGTATTCACACTAAAGTTAAAGTTATATTATTTTAGCAATGAAATTATTTTTTTTAAAAAAAGTAACGACTTATATATATATATATATATATATATATATATATATATATATATACAGAGAGAGAGAGAGAGAGAGAGCTGGTATTGCATAAAAAATGCATATCCGCATATATATGATGTAATAATTACTGAGTATATAAAAATTACTTATTCAAAGTTTATTGCATGTCCTTTCGTATTTTTAATAGCTTTAGAACATTCAAAATTGTAAAAAAAATTTAAGCGTGTTAGTGTAGCTTTTAAACTAAATTTTCGTTGCAGCTCTTTTCTTCACTTGCATGGCATGAAGTTACCAAATGAAATTGAAAATATATTGAACTTATAGCCTCTGTACAAAAAATTATTGACTTAAAAGAAAGAATTAAAAAAATAATATTGTTTTTTTTTTGTTTTTGTGGAATAATACTGTTTTCTTAGTGAGTTAAAGCAAACTATATCTAATAAATTTATTGTATAAATATAATAATAATGAATATTTTTTAGAGTTTCTGAATTTAATATGTAGTTTTGAAACCGATTATGATAAATCCTGTACAGAAGTTCCAAATATTGGCTATAAATACCTCAATCGCTTCATATAGTGAAACTCCTAAATTTTTTGTGCCTTTTAATCGATATTTTTTTTTCCTTCATGGAAATGAAGTAATAAGTAAAATATTTACATGCGTACGCAATAATTTGTGTTTTTTTTTAAATTCATATTTAAGTATTTCAAAGGAATAATTTAAAGATAAAAATTTATAAAGTAAAAATTTAGCTCTTTAAAATTACTTTTCGAACGATGTATAAAAAATACAAATTTGTAATATGAAGTATAGGAAAATTTTGCATATGTATTTTAAATAGTCAGTTTAATCTCACACTCAACAAGTAATTAATTTCGTAAACAAATGATAATGCTGGAGATCTTATGAGTCTGAGTGAGTGTTCATTTAATGTATTGAATAGCTCTTTCACTAAACCTTTAACCCATCGAGCACTTGTGGGACCACCTAAGAAGAGAAGTAGCTGCCCTATCCTTCTCAAAGACCATTAAGTGAGTTAGAATGAGAAGTTAAGTAGAGAATGGTCTTTGCTCGCGTAATTGTATTGCTAGATGACCTAATTGATAGTGTAAAGTGAATGTGCCAAGTATACATTTTAGTTAGAGCAGAAATATTCCATTATATGTTTATTTGCTTTACTGTTTAGATGTAAACTTCTTGGCATTAATTGTGATTGTTTTGTTTTGCATTACTTTCCTTTTAAAATTATTAGAAATTTATGAAATTCAGGAAAATAAAAACAAATAATTACGAAAATTTTAATAGATGCAGTCCATTTGCTTGAAGATTTCAAAATAAGCATTCTAAATGTAAATATAGTTATATTTTTTTATTTATTTTTGAGAATACGGAGGTAAGGAATGCTAAAAGTATTTTTTTTTCAATTATTGTTTTTTTTTAAAGTATGAGTATTATTCAACTTACGGAAGCATTTATTAAGTATTTACTCAGAGCTGTGCTATAAATTTTGAAATTGTGCTTGTTTATTTTTTTTTTAATTCGTGCGAATTGTATATGATAAAAGGAAACATATTATACTTTCAAAAGAAATTGTCAATTTTAAATGGTTTTAATGAAAATAATAATTAACGAAATACTTATTACTAAGCTTGTTGAATCTGGTTCTGTAAAATCAAAATGAATGATTGTAAATATAAAAATTAATCTGAAATTCAAATTCTTTATAAGTGAGTTTTTTTTATTGGTTTATATCTACCACATACAATATTATTACTTCCAATAAGCGTAGTAATTTTGCTTCATGATCAGTTGAAAAGATTAACATCTGAGATTTAACACTCCACTCTCTACATCCTTTCCACAACGGTATGAAGTCTGTGTGTAACATTTATCTATTTTTCAAATTTGAGTTAATGTATGAAGAAGTATTTAAATTTGATTAATTTTTTTTTAATTAAATCAGTTGATTTTTATTTCTTAAAATTGTAATGCTATTTAACATTAACAGTCTGCTGTTCGTGAATAATATATTCTTCTTGAAGAATTTCTATAAAAGTTCGTTTCGTTCTAAACTTCACTCTAAGCAGATTTTGACTAAATTTTTTAAAATCTAATTATATATATGTTTCTATATTAAACGACAAGAAAATACTTTATCAATATTATTATGTTTTGAATTACCAATATTATATAATTTAAGTAAAATACTATACATAATTTATTAATTTGAATTTATTGACTGGTAAAACGTCATTAATAATATAAATTTTTATGAAACTTTTTTATAAAAATAGATTCTATAAGAAAAGTATATTCAATATTTCTCAGAGTGCAAAAATTGTTCATATATTCTTTTACTTTCAATTGATAACCAAAACATGGTTTGAAAAGTGTGTGTGGGGGGGGAAACATGAAGTAATAGTGTGATTAATCAAATAATCATCAAGTAATGGTTTTGTAAGTAGAAAAGAACTGAATGTAATGCATTGTTTTGAAAAATAAAAAAAAATAATCTATAAATGTATTGATATATTTTCCTAAATTGAAAAAGCACAGAACAGATAAGGAAAGCCCTGTCTTTGTTCCTAAATAAGTTTTTAATTTTCTAAAGAAGCAAGCCCAATTTTGGTTAAAAAATTATTTCTTGAAGCATTTATTTCTCCGCTGGTGTCTAAATCTATATATTTTTGTGACTGTGCATACCAATTAAGATTTGAATTAAAAGAATTTAACTAAATGGGGGAGGGGGAAATGATGCATAAGAGATTATTAATGTAAACTGTAAAGAGATATTTTTTTTTAACTAAGTAATTATATATTGCTGTTTTACACTCATTTATAAATTTTAGTTCCAGTTACTATAAATTTCAATTAAAATCAAAAGTAACTAAATCCCGTATATATATTTGAGTCTCCTAATCCTCTATTGCATCAAATGAGACAATATTCTAAAGCACTTTAATAAATTTCTTACTGATGCTCACAGTGGATAAGAAATTGAAATAATATGCGGGAAATATGAACGTTCAATGAAACAGTGTTTTTATGGAAGGTAACTTATCAACCTTCAAGCAAATCTCGTTTCCGAATTTCATCATCAACATTTCATCAGAAAACTACAGAAATATTCATCATGGTATTTTTTTGTATAAATTAAAAGATAGATATTAACTGCCAGCTCTAGAAATCAAAGAAATTTAAAGAAGGAATGAATAATTATCAAATTAATGTATATATCGATAAGAAATTTCGTATGTGACAAATTACTCCAATGACAATTAAAATTTCTTAAATTCATTTACGCAGAAAAAGAACTCATGTTTGTAAAATAGTTTAGTTACATGAAATTGTTGCTCTGTTATATCTAAATGTTCTGATCGAAATTCATACAAAAGTCATCTGTGCGCAAATCTTTAAAGTAAGATACATCAACTTTAACATAATTTAATTAAATCTATATTTAAGTTATATTTCTTAAAACGTTACTATAAATCAATAACATTGAAGTATAAAATATTTTCATTTAATCAATGAACTAATATTTGCGTATTTAAAGTAACTATCTTAATTCGTTTAACATTAATTTAATTTTTTTCTAATATATATATATATATACATTTTCATTCCTATAATATCAAAAATAATTAAGCTCTATTTATATTTGAAGTTCTCTGTTCTTTAGTTACCTTTTATAATAAAAATGAATGAGGGATTTTTTTTACTCTCACAAAATCTTTTTTCTTATGAAAAAGAATTTATAAAATAATGGGGCTCATATAGAATATTTTTATTCCTCTTTAAATGTGATCGGTATATGCATACGACAAAAATAAAAAAGAAGACATTTTCATTTTCATTATTTCTTCGATAACGAATTCTTTTGATTATTTATTTGAAATCATTAGACATTCATAAAACGGAATATCATCTTTTTTTCATAAATGGCCAATTTATAGAATGAAGTTAAATCTAAGAATGAATTAATTCTTATCAGAGCTTATTATTTTATAATGAAGCGTCTATGAGATCAAACAATTTTTTCTTCTTTTTTATTAAATATGTGTTTTTTTATGAATACGTATATGTATTTATATGAAAGACATTAATATTTTTTATTGATTTAAAGCATTATTCTTTGGTTTCTATCCCCGAAATAAGTTTTTCATCATTAAAAATGTTAAATTTAATTCAGATGTAACATTCCATGTACATTGTAATCATTTTTAAATAAAAGTTTGCTCGTAATATTTTCCTACGTGAATAGAAGTATTTTTAACGTTACGTAAATTTGCAAGTTTGCGGAATGTAAAGCAATTCACGTCATTGTTATAATTAAATTTATGAAAAATACACAAAAAAGTATTTCAAATATAGGAATATATTCTGATTGAAAATATAAAAATGTTAATTAACTTCAGAATTCGCTGATGATTTAAAAAAAGTTAATAAAACATAATCTCTAGAAGTTTCTAAAATAATGAAGAAAATTACATTCGAGTAACATATGATAATTTTATGTCAATATATAAAATATTTATTTTCACTTTTCGGAAATTCATTCATTTCTGAAAAGTTGAACTTTGTCCATATCATTCGTAACATATTTTTTATTTGAATATCCCTATATTATCACGCATTCCATTTTAATTAATACTTTATCAACTTAATTTTTATACATCATTCAGAAAGTTTGCTTTTTAGTTATTCCTTAGGGTAATGCTTCGTTAAAATTTGAAATATTTTCCTATAGTATTCAATTTTAACAATTCTAAATCTCTTTGTTTTCAAAAAAAAAAAATGTTTAGTCAAAAAGTCTTTTAAATATTTTATTAATTCCTGTTAATGCAGTTTTATTTCTTTCCTTGTAAATTAACCATATTTTCTATCAATAAATAGCTTATTCACAAAGAAAATTATAATAAAGAAACTGCATATAACAGTTATTTCAGAAATTATACAATTATTTAATTGTATGTAGATTATTAGCATACATTTTAATAACTTTCTCAAAGAAATAGTGTATTTATTTACTATTATTATTATTGAATTCATTTCTAAACATCATTAAATACCAAAACAAAGATATTGTTGTATATTAAATTGAATAAAAATATTAAACATATGCTTAACCTGATAACTTTGTATCTGGGCTGTATGTTTGTATCCTACATTCCATGATAGAAGAACCTTTCATAAAATATCCAAGGGTATTGCTTGCCATTCTTCTTTCATTACTTTCCAGAGTCTATCAAATGTGATGGGTTTGCGCTTAGAAAGAACTTGTATCAGCGTACAAAGGTACAATATTCTATAGATGAAACATGGAAGGACTTGGAAGGAACATGGTAAAAAGGTATATAAGTAACACATTTGTTAATTCTAATTTTTTCAGGATATGCAGTAGTAATCTATGAAGTATGATTTGTTGCTTTATTTTGATGGATTTTCATTACTTTAAATCCATTGGTATGAAGATACTGAGTTACTTTTATATTTATATAGGACGTAAAACATTATCTAGAAGTAATATAAAATGATATGAACAGTACTTTCTACTAATCTTATTTTTTTATTTTCCCATTGGAAGAGAAACCTGTGACAATCAAAATGTAATTTCAGGAACTTCTTTTGTATCCTCGGAAGCAGGTTTGAACATCTTTGCCATAACATTTTCATAATAAAGTAGACATTTTTATTATTGCAGTATATTGAGTAAACCTTTTTTTTCAAAGATATCAATAACAATGAAAAAATATTTTTTTTTAAGTTGCGCATATCAGCTTATTATTTTGTTTATTGTAACTAGGGATGTTTAGATTCAATTTCCAGGCAAGTGGAATTCTTCTCGTTAACGTTTTTTGTATTTTATATATGTTACATTGGAAACAATATGTTCATTTTTCGAATATTCACTTGGATTATTTTTCCATGTTAAATTCATTATTAATCAATTTCCCTTTGTGATTTATATGGTGTTTATTTTGCACTTATACATTTTTATATCACGTGTTTTACATTGTTTTTTGTATTATTTCGTAAAAATAATTTATATCTTTCAGAAAGCTCAATAACTTATCCTTCGCTTTACAGGGTATTTTTTGTTACATCTAACATTTTAAGAGAAGAATGAATTTGAAAGTAGTAAGCGATAATTTAAATTCAATATAATAACACTGATGATCCTACGCTGTTTTCTCAGAATAATTGTATCATTGAAATACTTAATCGAAACATTTCAAAAAATGTGTAAACAGCCTCCAAAATGTGTAACAAACAAACTAGAATATATATATATATAATATTATATTACTATATACCTGATGTTTTTCTTATTCTATTGATATAAATACAAAAATCTGTTTAAATTTTTAAAAAAGAAGAAAGTTTTTCTTCCGATGCATTAAATGCAGAGAGGTCACCTCGAGACCAGACTTTGGTAAAAGGAAAATTTATTTCATCTTCATTATGGTTATTTATGTTTATCTGTCCTTCAGATGGCAAATTTCTTTCTCCAGAAACATATTATAAAGAAGAAAACACGTTCGTATCAAAGAACATTAATCTTCTTTTATCTAGACGTTACGGGGAGGACGATCAATGGTAGAGATTGCATCGTTTAAAAAGATCAAACAAAACAATCCGCCTCAAATGTATAATAGAGAAGGAAAAACCAAGGAATGATGGGAACTTCCTAGTTCCTGTTCAATGCCAAAGCAAAATAAAGGTTTTCAAGTATGAAAACCATTCGCTGAAAATGAGCTTATCCAACATATATGACAAATAATGTTAACTTAATTAATAACCAGTTTAGTTTATCATTTCTTTGAATTACCTAGTAAAAGTAGAGAAATATATTAGTAATGTATATAAATTTAATTTGTTAAAGTTATTATTTACACATATTACCTTTCGGCTTGCAATTTATGGGAAAAAATTTGATTCCACATCTGGCTTATCTCAGAAATGAGAGGAACAAAATAAGAGTAGAATGAATGAAGGTGTTGGATATACCAAAGGAATATTGTTACTGGATGTTATTATTATTTTTTATGGATGGATATTATTATTTTTTATGGATGGATATTATTATTTTTTAAATTAAATAATTATGCTTGAAGCTGATTTAATTTTTTTTTTAAATTGAATATATGAGGAAGGCCTTTGGGCTTCAGCTGTCAAAAACGCATTTAAAATTATTTGAAAAAAATTATATTGGTTTATTATTATTTATAAAAATGTATTGTCAAGTTATATTTTGATTTTATATTAATTTATTTTAGCTTAAGAAGGGCATTTCACTGGAGATTTCTCCAATACCTATAGTTAAAAAGTCTAACTTTTTTTTTTAACTTTAAAAATGGCTAACATTTTTGGAAAAAAATTGACTAATAGTGCAGTCACTAATTTTTTTAATACATTTATTGCATTAATGTTCATTTTATTCAAAAATATTACCAAAAATATTCCAAAAAAATTTACGGATTAAAATATTCACTAATTGTTATTATTTTTGAACATTCCCCAAGTTATTTCACGTATAAATTAAAAAAGCGATCTCATTAAAAATATTAAAAGTGTAATAAATGAATACAGTAAGTGACTTTTATATCTGTCGCTCTCTCTCTTTTTATAAAATTGCTTCTCAAACGTAATCATTTTGAGCGTTACGGAGATAGAAGTTTTTGTTTTATATCATTTTTACTTTTGTGTGCTGAAAATAGTTACAATAGTTGCAATTAAATGTAGATATCACTCAAATAGCGATAGTAAGAAATATTCGCATACCAAACTATCAAACACACAGATAATCTCTTCTGTCATTTTTTGAAAAATTACTCTATATTTAAGATCAAAATTCACAAAAGTTTTAAAAAAATAATCTTTCTGTCCAAAAGAATATCATTATCAAATCAGAATTTAAAATAATTGCAGCAAAGCAAAAATAATTAAAAAACTGTGCGTTTACTATGCAATTTAAGAAATCATTATCAAAGTTGAAATATAACGTATAGTTTAATTTATATCATTTGTCTCTAAGCACTGTGGTTGGTTGTATTTAGTGTTACTATTTGATTTTTTAAGCAAAAATATTTATTATTGTTATTCTGTCTTTTTTACATAAACTGCTTACTTTTAAAATCTAAATGCATAAATGTTACATATATGATTTTTTTAAAAAATAATTAATGAAATATGTACTTTTTGTAAATAATACGAATATACCAAAAAAAAAATAAATTTTACAGCTTATCTCTATTTAAACATCCATTTCTGTGATTTAAGGAATAAATATTTTCACGAAACATTGGGTAGATACTTAATTTCATCAATGCTTAAGTCTAATAAATACTAATCAACAGATATCCTTGTTAAACATATACTGAGTGATTTAAATAAAATGTGTTACTCCTGTATATTTAATATTAATAGAATACCAATTTCAATAGTTAGTTTTTATTCAAAAATTATTATTTTTTGTTTTAATAATAAAATTAATGTACAAAATGATTTAACAGTCGTTTTAAAATTTACAAAAGAAAAAATTACTAAATCTGTAATTTTTGCACCAAAATAGTTTTACTAAACAGTTTAAATTAAATTAAGTATGAAGAGGAAATAGTATCTCTCTAAAATGTTATTCTATAATACAGAAATAAAAGTTTGTTATTTATTTATAAATGAGTAGTTAAAAACCTTATTTTTGCTTCGTATGATAGTTTGCCAAACATTTTTTACAGTTATAAATTTTTAACTGAATATATTAATTATTATGGTATTCATTTTACTTGTTTTTCCAATACCCTTACTTTCACGAACGTGTTAACTTTATTTTTTTTTTCAAAATTTAAAATTCGCTAACTATATATGCGAAAATCACACGGAAAAACAACATTTTAAGCCAGAATACACCCACCAACCGTTTCATTAAAAATATTGATTTCATAAAAATTTCATTATAATTCAAATTTCCCCCTTTCTATTGTTCTTTTTTTTTTCATTTTATTTTTATCAAAGTGTTTTTTTTCTTTTCTGAATATTTAGCATTGAATTTAAATAACTGATGAAACAAAATAAAAACTAAATAATTTTCAAAAAAGGAACAACAATGCTATACATTTGCAGAAGAAAGTGCAGAAGATGCAGAGAAAAAAAATTTATTGCTTTAAAAAAGAATCACTTTAATTGATTCCAGAAGACATAAAGAACGCCGAGCCATCGCTTCAGTAATGGAGCATAGACAATTTCAGAGGAAAGTACGTATAGTATTTCGTTTTAATGATGTATCTTTCACACATTCGACGCCCGGTTTCAAACGAAAAAGAAAGTTGTTTAAGAACAAATTGAACTAAGGATTTTGGCTCTGATTCAAAAAAGAATAGAAAAACCTAAGACAAACGCTACAAGATGTATTATTATTCCCCAGTTTAGTGATAGCTACTGCACTTTCGTCTTCTTATTTCTCTAGATTTCGATTTTCTTCCCTTTTTTGGTACCTGGATCTATCTGCTTATTTCATTTATCAATACATCTATTTTTTTTTTCTTTTCTTCAATAAATGAATCAAAAATAAATTGCAGAAAGTACATAATGCAAACAAATGCAACTTAAGAGGAATCGGATCGTTTGTAAAATGTAACTCGAGGCAAATGCTGGTTTGTGATCACATACAGAATGGATAATATTTTTCAAATGCATTTTCGTGTAAGAAATGCTTATAAAAGTTATTACAAGGTTTGGAAACAGTTTTTTTTACAAAATTAGAACAAAACAATGCTAATATCCTCTTCCCATCAAGGAGTAAAATTATGTATATATATATATATAATGTATTTGATTTAATAATATACCCATAGTCAATTTATATCTCTTAAGTCCATAAGGTAATGTAGAACACACTAAATACTTGTCATATTAGCTAGGGTTTTGATTAACTCTTAATAAGTTACATGAGATGTTTAAAATTGTACTATATACATAGTATGAGATAAAATTGAAGGCGATGTATATTGCATGTACAACATGAAAATATTTTATATCTTTGTCAGAAATCATTTGACAGCTTTTGAGCTGAAATTTAGTACAACAGCCTGTAGCAGCTACTAAACACATAATTGAAATTTACGGACTTATAACCGAATACCACGTTCTTGGAGAAACAAAATACGTGATTTTCAGTTTATATTATTTATTTCAAAAATTTAATATCAAAGGTGGTTCGGTAGAGTTGAAGTGATAAACTTATAATCTTCCATTGCCAAAAGATTTGTCACTTAATTTTCTGTACTGCACAGCTTACTTGTGCACTCAAACTGAGAAAGTAGAGTTGTTACATCCCATTTTGGATTTATGTGTGATACAGGATCAGGATTCAATATATTAAGTGAAGTAGGATAAGATGACTACTACGTAAACAATTATGGAATTCCAAGCACACTTAACGTTTCCTAAATAAATGAAAAATTATAATTTCAAAATTACACAACATGAGCTCATATATAAGTTTTCCCAGTTTGATTTCCTATGTAAAAGAGTAATTTCAAGAGCTATGAGCGAAACATTTACCTGACCATAAAACAATATCATATTAAATTTAACTTAAATATGGCAATATCATTAATTGATCAGTGTATAAATATTGAAGAAACTTAAAGTCTTTTCGTAATTTCGTGGATGAATTTAAGACATACTTGAAGCATCTTAATATATCAAATATTGAGCAATGCATTAAATAAACACTACTGAAATATGAACAACAAAATTAAATAAATGATTATATTTAGAACACTAAAGTAATACGTGTAAGATATTTGTAAACTTCCTTGTAAAGATATTGAGTCTGAGAGATTTATAATACAGAGAGTCTAAATGTTCATTCTAATGGTGTAAGTTAATTATATCTGCCTTTCGAACTATCCTAAACGTCGATTGAATTAAAGTAGACGGCAAAACTGTAATTAAGGAGAGGAATATATTGGACATTGAAGTTAAGCGATATTCGTTAGTAGAGCAATGTTTCTGGAGTAAATTAAAATCCTAGAGTAAACTAACTAC
Organism: Nephila pilipes; assembly: GCA_019974015.1. Classification (NCBI taxonomy): domain Eukaryota; kingdom Metazoa; phylum Arthropoda; class Arachnida; order Araneae; family Nephilidae; genus Nephila; species Nephila pilipes. Next base: position 412,803 of record BMAW01105872.1, read on the forward strand.
TCCCAGTTTACCAGCTCCTAAAGCCTTAGTCATACAAATGCGTCTATTAGTGTATTCTGTTCTAAAAGGAGATAAATTAGAAAGTCACTACTGTTGATTTACATATTAGACAATATAAACGGTTCCTCCAGTTTATAATTGTATTGACATAGAACACAATTTAATATCATATTGTGTGTTGTTTGATGTTCATAACAACCTGAATAGAATTTGTCTAATAACAACATTTAATAAATGTTTTTATTATGAGTATGGATGTTTCTTGCACGTTTGTAGAAGTCTTATGCGTATATAATTTTATTTAGGTACAAAAGAAATATGTACTAATATTAACGCATACTATAATTAATGCCTATAAATAAAGGAAACAAAAACATATATCCAACCACAACACATACAATTAGAATGAAACAAGTAAATATTATCACTTACCTCCGTTTATTGTTTTATTTCTTTAATAAAGTGGCATTTAAAAAGACACGAGTTTATTATATTACATTTATTCTTCGAAAAGGTTATTTAAGAAGATAAGTATTTCTGATGCAGACGAAGAATATGTGTGTCCCAAGCGTTTGAATCCTTAATCATCAGATGACCAGGTAACAATTTAAAACATGAAAGGCCATGTGGGATCATTCAGTGATCCATAGTTAAAAAAAATACATATTTATTTACCATATCAAACAAAACACATAACTTGGCTCTTTTAGAATAATTTAATAATACATATGAAAGTTTGGATCCATAGAAAATAGAAAATGATATATAGTTACAACACAGTACTTCAAAAATAAATTAATCATTAATTAACATTAGGATGATTAGGAACTTGAACATAAAATGATGAGTTGAACTTAGTTTGTCATTTTCATTATTGTACTCGTGATGCATTGCTGTTGTTATGATATTGACATGATATTTGCTTGACAGAAGGCTCTGTTTCAACTTTTTTTTTTTATTTTGCATTTTGCAAAATCAAATTAATGCTTTTTGTTATATTCTTCAGCAGTCGCTTAGTTTGTCGAATAGCTATTAAAGGTTTTACTAAGGCCATTCCTAAATATTGAAGAAATAGTAGAAAATCTTTATCTTTTTCATAATTTTCAAATAACTGTAAAAACACAATAAATGCATTGAGTCCTGCTGTAATAACTATAACTATGTACAATTAAGACTAGTTGCCCTCTTATAGTTTTACGCGAGCATTCTCATCCGTCATTTTGGCCAAGCTATTTATACTCTCTTTGCAATGGTTATAGTGTAGTATGACTTGAAATCTGAAATGAGGTTTTCTTCATTTGACGAGTTTCAGTCAAAATTCTTGGTTTATAGCATGATTACTGCTCTGTTACGCTTAGAGACATGCGAACTTAGTTTAGTTTCGTAGGCTTTAGAAAATGTTTTCAATGGAAAACATAGGAATGCATTTAAAGTACTTTTATATAAAATTAATGAATAGGTTGAGTCATTTAGGGACTCCAAATCAAAATAAAACTTTTTTTTTCCACGAGGGAAGCAATTATTTCAGAATTCATAATAAAACAGTATAAAACGTATATATTGAAACACTGAAAGTAAAATATTTCTTTAAGATTAAATACGCAGCAGAAACTGGCATTAAATTATTTTGTGACCCCATTTAATCATTCAAAGATTAGCACCACTTATGTAAACAATGTATTGAATTTGGTTGAAGGGTGTAAAAATTACTAAATTTATTTTTATCTGTTAAAAAATAAAATAAATTATTAAACAAAGCAGTATAAAATTATTTGTCATGACCTAGAATAAATATAAGCTCAACTGGGAATAAAAGACCTATACAAGGAAAAGGAAGTTATTTTGAACAAGATGTGAAGGTTGAAGAAATTATGCTGATATTAAAAACTACTGATTAAATAAACTAAATTAAAAAACAACAAGGTCTATGAAAATTATTAATAGCTGGGTAGAAATTGGGATATACAGAGGCTATAATCAAACTTACCTGAAATTCAACACTATGTGAACTTTTCGAAAGTATAACGAGGAAAATATTGCTTATGAACTTAATATTAATGAATTTATTTCAACTATTATTTTTACATCACAATTCACTGAGAATACTGAGATGTTTTGATAAAATTTAGGAAGCTTTATCCACGCTCAATTTTTTTTTTTTAAAATTTCCATCTAAGCATAAATTAAGGTAATAAAATAATTCATAAATGGTAAAATATGTTTTAACAAGACTTTCATTTCATTAAATGATAAGGAAATTTTATATTCAAAATAAGAAAAATTAAATGTAAAGTTACCTCAAATTTTCAACATTCTCATCTTCAAAAATTGTTTCATAATTAGAAAAAAAAGTAGGAATAAAAGTCAACTCTTTTTAAAAATCTGAATTAGCTAATACTAGCCAAAGTAAAACTCTTACTTGCTAAATAGTGAGTATAGTAGAGTACTTATAGAGTAAATTACACAATATATTACGAGCATTCTACTTTAAAATTGTTACAATTATATAATTTTCAATTTATCATTAAATCAATTTAAATAACTAAGGTAATGAAAACATTGAAACATACAATGAAAACTTCCGTTCATTTCCAATTAGTGGCAATTGGAAAACCTTTGAGAAATCTCCAAAGAGAACGAGAGGAAGAAAATTTCGATGAATAATCGATGGGAAACAATCTAATCCTTCCTCTCTGAAAGCCGATTACTTTTCAATCGAATGACTAATCTGCCCGTTGCTACGATTCCAGTGATCGTAAGACAGCGTGCCCAATCCTTTTTCTTCATTGATTTCGTTCTGGGATTAGTCAAAGACCCCCGAAACTTGTTGTAGCAATGAAACTAATTATCACAGTCGTTTTGCAAGCCCGCTTCCTTTTCTGAAGAGCTTCTGGAAGCCTCGCTTAAAGGGTGAGGCTAAAAGGTTTCCATTTCCAGGGAAATCTACTTCAGGCGCAATGGATTTGAACTAAAAATAACTTTTGAATTAATTTATGTTAATGAAACTGGAAAAACTGTAATTACTGTTGGGGTTAATGTTTGGATTCGGTTAGTTTGTAGATACGGGCCATACATAATCCGTAAGAAAGGATGTAAAGCATTGAAATAATTAAGGTAATTGCAAATAAATATTAAGTCTACTCTTGATCTGGATTTCAATAGCTTTGTTTTTGTTTCATGGTAAAATTGTTATTTATTTTTTCTCACTTATGTATAGTTTCAACCGCATAATGTGAGAATGATTAAAAATACTTTGAATTAGTTTATTTCATCAAATAAAGTGTCAGTTAAAAGGTAATACTTGTTTCTGTTACAATTAATAAATAAAATGTTTGAAACTATCAATACACAAGCCATGTACTTTACTGTGTGTGTGTGTGTACTGAATATTTTATATTATAATTACTATTGAGTGTTTTCATAAAAAAATTCTGCATCAAATTGAAAATAAATTAATTCATCACGAATCCAATAAATTAAAATGTATGTTTAAACTGTACAAAAGACATTTAAATTATTCTTATTTTGATATTTCTAAGAAACTAGAATAAAAACTACACAAATAAGTGTTCATCCTAAATTTATCAAGTTGAGAAAGAAAAAAAATTTTTTTTTTAAGTGAACTATCCAAAAGTTAGCATATTTTCAGAAATTTCTTTTACGAAAACCTAAACATTTTAGATTATATATATATATATATATATGTATGTATATATATAAGGATTTTGGGCCAGTCTCTCAGCGACCCAAGACCAGATGTTTTCAATGGGTCACAAATCTGGAGACCGTGCAAGTCAGGTCAACAATCGAATACCTGTGTATCGAGAAAAGTCAGAACACTATGTGTAACTTGTGGTCTTGGATTATCTTGTACGAAGATGGAGTTTGATAGGCCTCTAAGATTGGGTACCACTACGGAACGTGAGATGTCAGAAATGTATAGATCAGCATTAAAATTACCGTCGATCCAAACTAGAGATGCGCGTGTCGTGTACCCGATGGCTGACCAAACTATCACTCTAGGTGCAGGGCCCCTATGCCGATATCGAACGCAAACAGGTGACGAGCGTTCTCCTCAGAGTCTCCAGATACGTATACGGCCATCAGAATATTGCGGGCAGGACCAGAACTCGTCTGAAAAGACGGCAATGTGCCACTCCTGTATCCAATTTTAACGTTTGGCTCACCAGAGTCATCATGTCTCTATGCTGCATTGTCAAAAGAATCCGCAGTAATGGTCGCTGTGCTGACGATCTGCGCTACAGCAAACATTGTTACACCTTACGAATGGATACTGGGAGTGCTGCAAACATACCCATTTCCTGACTAATTCTACAGATTCGACCTCATAATATGTCTTTCCTCTAAGGCATTAGTCATGAGAGGGGTATGAAGATCCTACATGCCATTCGGTATAACCCTTTTTAACTCATTGTTTCAATATTCGCATGGTATTAGTTGATTTCGACCAGTGTACGAGCGACATCACATTCTGGATAATCCACATTCCTCATTCTATAATAATAATATACTAATTAGATAATCCACATTCTGCATAAGTATTGATTCTACCTCTATCGAATTCCGATACTTGCCGGTAAACATTTCATCTTTTTATTTGAGGCATAACACGATATTTAGAGTACTAACTCCGACCTTACAAATCGATTTCCGAATAAGAAATCCACTACATAACTTTTCTTTTATGCAGTACTTCAGAGGTCGTTTCTCCTTTCTGCGTCATCTAAATGCCTTGAAATAGTAATAATTTGCACATCCTAAACTCTTTTTCCTTTCATGTGATTTTAACTCTCGTCAGATCATTTCTTCATGTTGTTGCAATTTTAACAGCCAGGAGTGTATATATATATATATATAATAAAAACTTTTTAAAAGTAAAAAGCTAAGTAAAAAATTCAAAAATTTACTATCAAGAAAAAAAAAAAAAAACCACAAAAGAAATACAATAAGACTAGAAAAAATTGAAACAAAACGGAAATGAAGTTATTTAATACTACCACTGATTTAGAATTATGAAGCTGCTAATGCAAGTATTATTGATCAAACCTTTGAATACAGTAATAATTTTACAAAAAAAGGGATCAAAACCTAAATTTAATGGCCATAGATAATAAGACACATAAAGAGAATGTAATTAGAAGAGAAAAAATGTTAAAAAACAAAATTATAAAAATCCGAATACCTAATTTTAGACTGCCTAAAATTAAAGAAATAAGGGGAGAATTATATAAAATACAATTAAAATAAGCAATTCACGCAAATATAACCCACATTCAAAAATATGGTATCTAAAAGATGTATTTAATTATTTTTCAAAATAAGTGTCTAAGAGCCGGTACTGCCATCTATGTAAGAGTCGGAAAGGTACTCATTTGCCGAAAAAGATTAGAATTAGAAGTCAGCACTACCTTTTATTATATTTTATCACAAGAAAAAAAAATTAAAAGTAAAACTTATGATAAAACTAAAAAATGAATAAAGAAGTAAACTAAAAAGAATTACAAACACAAGAAAAATATTCCTTGAAAACAGAAACCTATAATTTTACCCATAGTTCTATTTATAATTTTAAATACTTGCTTCAATATTCTATTTCTTATTTATTTTATTAATCTGACATGTATACAAAATGGAAATTTTCAACTCTTTTTGGATTTTGATGTAGCATAGGTATACAATAGTCCTCCTTTGACAAAACTAGGTATTTATTTAAGAGGATATTGTCATCTTGTTATACATATCGAACTAGATTTTGTCAATTTGCCATACATCTTATTTTACACACAGGAACAAGCGCGGTACATACTACATATCAGAGAATCCATAACATGGCTAGACGCTGGGCCGAAAGGAAGCGATAAACGGAGCAAGAGAAGATGGTGAACGGCAAGCGCCAGCACATAAATTCAAAACAAAAGCGGGAATGGGATCCAGCATCATAAGCGTGATTTTATAAAGCCAAGGTGATAATTGTAATTAAGGAATAGGCTGGAATTATTAGTAATATTTGGTTGGAATAATTAGTTGGAAGGATCAGGTTCGGTGTTAAAGATAATGTCGAAAAAAAAAAGGAAGAAAGTTAAAGATACGAAAAAAATGTAGAATCTCCAGTTTATCTTATACATGTAAGTATCTACTTTTATTAATGCTTGATTATTTTTTTCAAATCTTTTGTCTGCTAAATTTTTATTATTTTACTTTTATTGGGTGTACACTTTTGTACTTTGGAAATTTCCATATTTGCGTACCAAGTCGCAAATGGGGTTGGTTGGTACCATCAAACTAGTTTAACCTCGCATATTCGGTCTTCAGTTCTATATATATATATAGTATATTAAACGTACAAATACAAAGAATGTCATTAATTCCTCATGATCGTGTTAGCTTTGAAATTTAAGATGTCTGTTAACAAAGTAGTTTCTTCAGTTCATATTTCAATACTTCAGACCGTCTGAAACCGTTGAAAAACAAAGGTTTCATTTTTTACAAACTATTGAATTAATAAAATTGAGTTATAAGGTTTCAAAAATGAATTCGTTTAAAAAATTGCAGTTTAAGAGGAAATGTATTTAAAAACTTTCAATTAACATATAAAGTTTATACCTAGAAGCAAATACATGTTAGAAAATGAATCTTTTCTACTACTCGTGGAGTAAAAATTAAAGTACATTTTGGAAATCAACTATATTAAGTATTTTAACGAGATTGTTACTCAAATATTGACGATTAAAGAGATTTTTATTTTTTAATGTCATCGAATATTATAATAGAGTGAAAGAAAGAAAAAAAGTGTCTTGATTAATATGTTTGTAGTGAGTTAAATATAGTTAATTATTTTATCTCCTTTTTGAGTTACTACTGCCTTAAACATTTTATTAAGTCATTTACCAGATCAAGAAATGTTTCTTTTCATTATGCTCATGTTAAAATGGCAAATGTGTTTAGTTAAACTGTATTAGTAAATATTATAGGAATTTATTTATTCTGCATAGTCTTTTGTTTGAATAAAATTGTTAAATTTTGGTTTTCGGGAAATCATTTAGTTTTGTAAAATTTAATAGTTCCGGTATGACTCTTGTTATTTCCAGTATTTCTGGTATGATTTACTTCTTAATAAGGATAATATTATGGTTACAATTGGTTAATTAAACAGTTATCTGTGTTTATAATAATTATAATTAACAGAATTCTGAAAATGCACTTCCATTCCGTCATCTTACTCTTTTTTTTTTAAAAAAAAAAAAAACGTTATTTACACGTAAGATGAAAAGAAGCATTTTTAATGTTTTAGAAAGAACTGAATTCTCATACAGTTATTCAAATGTTCAAATTTTCTACATGAATGCATAGTTTCATTGTTACTAACCGAACAAATTTGTCCTCGAATTTTAAATTATCTCTTCCGCCGCAAATCACATTAAATCGAATCTCATATGCGAGAGTCGCGAAATTCTAATGGCATTCGAATTCCACCGTACATTTGAGCAAAAATCTCGTTCGACTGTTTGACTACTAAATTGACTTCAAAAGTTACCGAACTCGAACTGCTGCAGCGAAACTATGCTGCAAGTCCCGTTGAATTCAATTAACGCTACGCTTCAATGGACTGAGTCCGCTGCAAACAGGAAAGCACAGAAAGGATATTCAGCCTCAATCGTCTTCGTCCACTGGCTTCAATCAAACTGGTGCTTAACTCATGGTTTGGATAGTAGGTCATGTCGTAAAATAACTTCGGTCTGTTTGTAATTACCAAGAGTTAATTAATTCCGAAAACTTTTAGATGAACAAGGAAAAGTGGTACCAGTTATCTATTTGAATATTGAAGTTACCGGTGCTCTTGTATTTCTGTGATGGAAATACTCATGACAATGGTCACGGTTAGTTGTGTTTATACTGAATAAAGATATTGATTATGGTGCTGTTTCTAATCATTGCAAAGTAGGTCTTCTTTTACTTTTATTTAAACATGAGTTTTTCAAGCTTTATCAAATGTACATTTAGAACATTTCTTTATATGTTATAAATGTTTCAAACATTAATCATTCTAGATAGATATATTAATATAGTATAGAATAAACATTTTAAAGTGATCTGAACAAAAATTCTAAGCAATGTATTGCTTGCTATTATTTAAGAAATCATTCTTATATTACTTTTTTATGTGTTAGACTTCATGACAATTTGTTACAGAATAAAAAAGTTATGAAATTTAATTGAAAAGAAAAAAATCTTTACGGACAAATTAGCTATTTTAATTGCCCAAAGTGAATGTAGATTAAATTAATCAAATATATATAAGATATTACTAAAATATAAATCACAAAACATTTAGATTTTTTGAAAGAAGAATTGGAAAAATTATTTGCATTTCTATGATAAATATGTAACCAAATTTTGTAAAATGTTAACCTTGAATGATATATTAATACTTCTAAAAAATAGAAAATCACTCATTTCTATATAGATAATAATGGGCATTATCATTTTCTATATAGATAATAATGGGCATTATGACAACATTTATAGGAAATTAATAAATAGTTGGTTTAGCAATTCAAAATATTTGAATGTAAGCAATTGATAAAATAATACTCGAATTTGAAATCGTAAAAATTATTTAAAGGAAAAAAGTACCAGTTTAAAATGCTTATTTATCCGTCAAATTTACCAACAAAACTAAAAATATTAATTTATTTTTCTAATAAATTATGCATATTAATATTTTATAAATTTATTAATATATTTTTAAAAACTTTAAATATTTTATTAAGGAACTTCTAACAAATATTTTGAAGTGATATTCGGTAGAAAAAAATTTTTGATTGAAAATTTTCTTTGAATGTAAATTAAAAATGCATAGTATACAAAACTTTTCAAACATATTTGGAACCATTTTTAATTAAGAAAGATATATAGCTCACTATTTACGTAATACTTCTAGTATCCACTTTAGATGAAAGGTAATTTATCTGCCAATTCATTTTTTTTCTCAAATGGAAATGAAAAGCACTTATTTAAAGCAAGAAAAAATATCATCTCAAAATATAAAAATTGTCACCTTGGAGCTTTTAAGAATTTTAAGCTTTTACTTTACTTCGAAATGAAAGATATCTTTAAGAAAAACTTATTAAGTAGTGTTTTATTTTCTATAGTTTCAAGAGATACTTATCAATCACGAAAAATGTTTGTAATGCACCCCAAAGAATTTTATTGATCTTGGCTCTTACTATTCAGATATTACTTTTGTAAATTCGCAAGTAATTTTTCTTTTCTTTTGTGAGACGTAGTTTAAATGGAAATCAATTAACTGAGCTCTTCATTTCATTAATTTAAAATATAAATGAAATTAATATGCGTCACAAATTTATAAAAAAATTTATTTATGTGCTTTTATCTCTGTAGGTAATGTAATACTTATATTATTAAATTTAAATGATCAAAAGTGGTTTAAATATATATGCAGGTACACAAATTCAGAAACCTTAATATGTTTTCTTTTACAAAAATAAAGTTGGGAGCTTTCAAAAGTAAATCTAGAAAATAACTGTTTTTGTAATGTGCTATGCTTTCTAGAAATGTAAATGACAAAGTACTTGTTTATTTAAAAATAACATGTCTAAAAGATACGTGAAGAATTTTGTATGGTATAAAAATATCTAACTTGTTAATATTATATAAGAAAGGATAGCGAAAACTTTAAATCCTGTTACATATCAATACATTTTTATAATTTTAAACTTTTATTAATTAATATTGATAAAGCAATAAAAAAACTAACAAAAAATAAGAAAGAGAAATTCTCATTTTTAAAACCTTTTGTAATAGTAAAATACAAAAAACAATTTACTGAACTATAATATTGTTTCCGATATTCGAATAAAATATTTCCCCTATATCTATATTCATCACACGAATTCTGTACATAAAATAATAATAATTAAAATTGTGTTTCATTTAAATTCTTTTTTAGTTTTATAACGAAACACATGTGCATTGCCCTTATGTTTCACTTTTAAATCAACTCGAAAACAAACTTAGCACTTAACAGAACAGGAATGTAAATGAGTATGTTACTTAGTTCATTACTTACAGCTGTTTCACTGCATCAGAGAAACATGAAGCCATTTTGGTAGAAACAAGTAAACCTAATTCAAGCTCGTACTCTTCTAAATCTGTCAGAGCAAGAGAAATAATAACAGGGGATTCAAAAAAGAAGGTGCTATTTATCCAAATTATCACGTAGCGAGGAAGGTTCGGCAGAACCTTAGAAAGCTAAATGCAGAAAGAAGGTACGTGAGTACAGTATTGGGTGGAGCATAAATGGGAGTATTTTTGGTGGGAAAGGATATTTTACGGCTGAATCATAAACAGTATGAAACAAATTGCTTTTTTAATGTCCGGATTTGTAGTTGCAAAGGAGTGATGAAAGCAGCTGAGGAATTTTCATTGGACGTGTCCGGATTTTCTAGTTGTGTTCGGACCAGTTGAGATCTTGAGATAGATGTAAACTGAAAGTTTTCTTAGTCTCATAAATGTGTTTTTTGTTAGAGATGAACTTATTTTTCATGGACCTCAGGTACAGATTCATGCAACGTTGAGATAAATATAGTCAAATATTCTCTCTCTCTCTCTCTCTCTTTCTATATATATATATGTATATATTGATTTTCTTGAAGAACCTTTAAGAAAAATCTTTTTAAAAAAAATATTCACATTACAAAAAAATAAAAAAAAATTTCTATTATTCCCTTGAACCAAAATATTTCTTTGTTTTGTAATATTAGCTTTCATTTCAAATGAATTAAACTAAATATACTTGATTATGTAGATTAAAGTTATGTAGAAAACATTTATGCAAACACACATAAACATTTATCATTATAGCTTTAAATTTTTTGTGATGAGGTAATATGTGAATAAATATTTTGACTGAACTCTGTACTCATAAGAAAATTCTGAAAGGCGATAAAAAAAATTAAGAATTTTTTTATAAAATGCAATATAATAATGTTTTATGATAAAAATAAGGAAAATATAAAACTCATACATAAAAATAGGACACAACTCACTCATAAGACTTTGGATAGAATCTTAGATGTTGGACAGAATCAAATATATAAAATAAGAGAAACAAGCTGGTTAAATTGAGCATTAGGCAACCACTTGGGCTGTAGCGACATGGTGTTGATAGCAATGGTTGACACATGTCATGTATTGTTAAAATGAAATTTTGATTAACAAAGATTTGAATTTTTTTTTGAAATTTGACTACAACCAAACAATATTGGATGATTTTAAAAGTACCAAAGTGTTTTAATGGTAATATTGTTCACCATGCAAATGGTTTCAGGTTCTTCCATATGACCTATGATAGCCTTCATGATTCTTAGACTCTCACCAGAAGCAATGCCAATGTCACTGCATCAGACGCAAGTATTTTAACATTCAAAATCAATAATGTAGTATTTGATCAACACTGATGTCAAAAAGCTTCAGTTATAAATCAGATATACGTAATAAATCAAGCCAGTGATTTCAAACAGTCTAGTTTGCTGAGTCCCACATACTTTACTTCTAGCGTTTATGTGGCAGAGTTTAAAGTCCTACGGTAATAAATTATACTTCTTAATCTCGCATACAACTTTTACAGTTCAATGATATATAGACCAGGTTTTGAGTCACATTCATGGTATGTGGTCTTATGATATTATCCAACATAACATATATTGCCAGCGTTCAAAGGCCTTGTACATCAAAGGAATACCTTTATACTCTCAAACTCCTTCATGACTAACAATTAGATATTTTGTCAACAGAAAATGTGTTGGACTACACAAATCACGAGAATCTGCCTCTGAGTATGAAGCTTCAAAAATAAACTAATTTCTTTTGATACGGTTTCAACAATAACTATTATTAATACTCATTGCGCTGATGACAATTGATGAATTCTACATTTGTGAAATAATAATATTTTCATTCTTTATATATTCTTAAAGGTATAATTATTTTAACAAAAACTGTTGAATTCTTCATGCTATTTTGCTTTTCTGAGAGAGAGAAAAATTATTAGAAAATCAAATTATTCATTCAAACTTTTAGGTTATTTTTAAATAAGTACCATGAAATATCATACTATTTCAATCTAATTTTATGACTTTTCTTTGTTTTCTAAAAATATATTAAATACAATTTTATTCATAAATTATATTTTTTTTTTGATAAACTGCGACTATAGATTTAAGTTGAAAAAGAAAATGAACAACAATAAAATACACTAGGGACAACTTATAACTAACAAAAATATCTTTTGAAAATAGACTTAAGAGCAAAGAAAAAAAATACTATTTACTTGAAATATACTGAACAACAATCGAGAAATTCCAAATATTTTGAATAACAGTCAGCAAAATTCACATGCATTCAAAACCCCTTGATAAGATCTTTCCCTTGGAATGCAACTTCATTCCATGGTATTTCTCAAAATGTGATCTCTTTTTTAATGATTTATTTACGATGGAGCTTCTAAATTTATTTTTAACTATTTCTATAGAGATTTATGGGATGTTATTTATCATAACTCACCAAGTTTCCATTTTGTCGGAAGCAACATACCGACATTCATTTTTGTACTTCAAAAAGATGAAAAATGCATTCTCATGCAAGCACACTACATTTATCTTCATCCGCCATAATGTATTTTCGGTTGTATATATGTGAATAATTTTACGTTTTGAAAAAGAATTCACTGTAATATACTTAGAATATTGTATAAATTTAGAAAGTGTACTGAAAGTTTTGAGTGATACTTGTCAAAAATTGGGGAAATAGATGTTATATACAGATACACGCACACACACATAAACTTATATATATATATATATATATATATATATATATATATATATATATATATATATATATATATATATATATATATATATATATATATATATATATATATATATATATATATATATATA
>BMAW01105872.1:428511-460166 GCA_019974015.1 Nephila pilipes
TATATATATATATATATATATATATATATATATATATATATATATAAGATTAAAGCTGCAATTCAAAAATTCAAAATGTTTGCTGAAATTATTTATCTTGAAAACAGTTGAATAGGTAAGAAAAATTTAAATATTCGTATTTCGATCAACCCAGTATGAATTGCTGCTTATTCATTCGATCAACATACATAATGCTTAATTAAACAATAAAAAATTATTGCTTAATTAAAATGAAAAACTTGATTTCATTTGCATTTGTTTGTGAAAATGATATCGAAACATTTTATACTCTAATATTTAAAAATTCAAAAGTGAATAAATGTATGAAATAATTCTTTAAAATGTTTATTTGAAATTTAAATTTAAGCGTCAGTTAATTAATTTTTGAATTTTTTTTATTCTGGAATTTACAGAAAGAAAATTCGTTTGACCCTTTTTCCAAAATCAAATTAAATATCATCATTTCAATCTTATTATAACAATTTTCTTATATTTCTAAAACATTTTTGAAATACAACCAGTGAGATAACAAATTATATTTTGGTTAAATCTTAAAATTTAAATCATATTCATACATGAAAAGAAAGATGTATATGCTTCTGATAAATTATGCAAATATTATAATGGTTTAATTTCTATTATCAACTGATGCTACTAATCTCATCCAATTATTTGTGATCATTACATATTTTTATTTGTTTCCATTTGCTTTATTGTTATATTTTGTTTATTTAAAATCAAGTCAAATGAATATATTGTGCTGATGATAACGGATCTCTAAATTTCTATTCGTGTTCAAATAACAAGGACAGCACACTTGATTACAATTTTTTAAAATATCAATATTTGAGTACTTTCAAAGATTAGTTTCCCCATTTTTTCCAATACAAACTTTCGATTAATTACTTTTTAGTTTTTTTACCATCGCTAACAGGCCTCCGTTGTATTTAATTGTATGTTATTATTTCTAATGAAATATTTTTTTTTATATTTTGCTCGATATATGTTTGTTAACTTTATATTACCCCTCTAATAAATATTTTTCCTTCTAGGAAATTATTAAGATATTTAAAGAATATGATATATGGAGTTAAAATAACATGCATTTATGTTTCAAAAGGGTCCTGAATAAACGTAAAAGAAAGGGAAAAATGTTGCATAAAATGTTGCTGTGAAGTTATCACTGAGCTTCAATACCCTTACATTATTGATTATACACAACACTGAATATTTAAACATATTGATCATATATGCAACATTAAACTTTCATAAATTTTTGTTATATATTTCTTTCAAAATTTTGTTACATAATCCATGGCAAAAGCTTTCAATTTTTATTATTTATATGTAACTGAATTTTATACATCATTGATATCACGTAAATTTGAATTTTAACCATCGCACCGTTTGTGTATGTAATGTATTTATTTATACTTTATTTTTTTTTTTAAAAAAAATGTAATCAATTTCTATCAGAATTCAAGCCACTCAAATAAAGTTCTCAAACTTCAGAAATGACTTATATGAGTTTCACAACAAGATGTTGATTTTTTTTGCTTAGAAACTTAAGCAGCATTACTGCTTCTTGTAGCTGACAGTTTGATTTTTGTGTCATCAATACCTTCTGTAAATTTGAAGGAATTATGTGAAGTTTAAATTTTAAAGTATTTAATTTATACACCGAAATACTCTGACAAATGAATGTTTGTTACATTCTTAGTTTCTGTAATTTTAACATGCATTTTCAGCAATGCCAAGTACTTACTAACATAGTTGTATAAAAAAACTATTTTATAGCTAAATATAGTTTTAATGTAAATCTATTTTAAGTTCTTTTAAATCTATTTTTCAGTTCACTGTTGTAAGCATTATGATGTTAATTATTAATTGATGTTTTATTTCATAAAGTGATACGTAAAAAAAGTACATATCATTTAAAACTTACATATAATGTTCATACATAAATAAACGTCAAAACATCTATTAGAAATAGAATTATATTTATATGAGCCCTAAAAAATCAAGTATTTCTGCATCTTCTAATTATGTATAAAATCCCACGGTATATTACTTTATTAAAATGAATCGGGCATTGTCTCTCATGTTCATTGATGAAAAGTTTTCATATTTTTCATCAATGTGCATGAATGACAACGAATAATATATGTACTGAAGCGTGTCATAAAATGCTTATTTAATGAAACTCCAGTTAAAAACTTCTTACACGTTTTGGCATAAAATGTTTGAAGTAAAAAAAGAAATATAATATGAAAATAAGAAGTATTATCCTATAGCTTTTTTTAACATATAGATGTCTCGTATGTATATTTCATTTTATTCTTATTTTTTTTCATTACTTGTATAGTGAAACTTCTACTTACTTCTAGTGATAATACAGTGACTGAAATTGATAAAAAAATACAAATAAAGATATGCAAATGCTCACAACTAACGTAATTACTTTCATTCCATGGAAAACCTAGGTAACAGAACATTGCATACATATAATATATTTTTGCTTGCATGTAGACACATTACAAGTGGAGGTAGTGACACGAGTAATCTCAAAGAAAGAAGCTGCAATGTCCATCTGTCGGGCAATAACGTCCATTAGGCGGTATTAAACAAAACAGGAGCATCCCTACGAACATTTACAAGCAAGGCACGTCAGTGTGGCTCGAAATTTGTTGTTCACCGGCCCACGGTATTTAAGGGAAAGTGCAGTTGTTCCCTACAATCGAACAGCATAGATTTACTCTTTGGAGTTGTGCCAAATTGCTCGCATAGGGTAATACGTAATTCGGGGTCTCACAGCTGGAAGCCAATGAATTGAGTTCTAGAGATGCGATAAAAGTTTGCTTAACATGGAGCTAATATTGTTGTTTCCATTAATTTTATAAATAAAATCATTATTTATTAATTTACTGAAAGAGATATTAAGAACATTGTATTACTTATGATGTTGTTTGGTAAAATGACAGAAAATAAATATAAAAAAAATATATATATCTGATAAAAAAAGAGGATATATATAAAATTTACTATGATTTAAAAAAAAAATACTTAAAAAGAGATTTTAGCTTTTTTAATTATTTAAAATTTCTATAGATGTATATACAGAGAATTTAATTTATATTATTTTCAACGCCAGTTCATTAAAAATTTCTATGGCAGTTTTAATGTTTCAAGTTTTTCATTGGCATTTTTTTAATTGAAAAAAAATTTTATTCTGTGTTTCAGGAGGAAAATAGCTACATATCCCTCTTAAAATATCTCTAGAAATCATAAAAAACACTTTTCATTAAAGTTAATAAAATATTGAAGTAAAGTGAACATTATTGTATTGTTATTATTGTAAGTGTAATAAAATATTGAAGTAAAGTGAACATTATTGTATTGTTATTATTGTAAGTGTAATAAAATATTGAAATTAAAGTGAACATTAAATGATCCTAAAGATATATTATTATACTTATTTTAAATGATAATTCACCCTTGAAAAATCCATTACATCTATTCACAAGAATTGTTCTTATGTTTTTAAATTCAGTCTGTTAACATTTATTGCTCATATTTTAATATAAGTATTCAATAAATATATAATATTGAGAATTATAATATATATAATATATATAATTGTTATAATTTACAGAAATAATATTGAGATTAGCATTCAATTTTTTCGAATTCAAATAAAATATTTTACGGCAATTATTATTTTTTCAGCATATAGTTGAATTTCATTAAACTTTGAGATTATAAGTTTTATTTTCTAAATCATAGTTCATACAAGCAACATTGGCATTTTCTGATCAGTACTAAATTGCTTAATACAGTGCTCTGTAAAATGATTTTCTTAAGCTCAAAGTTTTTGTTTATTTCACTGAAAATTGAATCACATTATGTAGTTTTAACAATGATATAAAAAATTCAAGCTATAGTACTAGTATGCCATATATTAAAGATAAATATGTAGGAAATAATGTTTTTAGTGATATATAACTATACAGGTATATGTTTCAATAAGAAAAAAGAAAGAAAATGCATGCATTCAATATTTAGTTTTCCATTTACAGTTGAAAAACTTTTATGAGTAAACTAGATCGAGAAGATTTCTAATGAATCTATTCTTGTTCAACAAAGTTATATTAAGGTATCATATTTTTCAACATTTTTATATGCTATACGGTTTGTGGCATCCTTCATCTAGCGAAATTCGTTCTTTTGTTTACGCTGAAACCCACAACTTCCAGTTGTCAAGTACATTTTCTCATTTCGGTAGAAAAATCTGTTTTGTTTGGTCAATTTTCGTATTTTACTTCAAGCCAATTCTCTTGTTTACGGGCTTCAAGAGAGAAAAAACTGAAACAACACCAAAATAAGAAAAGTTATGTTGGTCACTGGTCATTTTGCCTCTAGCTCGTGATACGAATACAATGACGATTTTAGAAACTCCTCACGAAGTAAACGTTAAGGTCTTACGGTACTTCAGTTTTCGCTTCCAGAATTTAATGCTTCATTTAAAAGGAGCCGCATTCTTCTTTTCTAATATTTCTCATTGAGAATAAAAGAAAGCCTACGAGTAATTGTTATGATCACTATAAAAAAAATGAAGCCACATGATTTGCATCTCTTTTGTTCAATCACTAACTTTATGACCCTTGAGAAAATATATTCTCCTCTAATTATGATTATACGCTCGGGCGACATTAAAAGGGAAACACAGCGGTACATTTTTATTATTTATTTTTTTTAAAAAAAAATGCTATTCTGAAATACATCACGCAGAATTTAGAATGGGTGGTATTATGTATTATTCGACTGAAAAGTATGCGGTGATTTCATTTGATAAAATGTTTTTTTTCTTTCTTTCACACCGATGAATCAGAAACAATAAAATTATTTTTAACCATATATGTAGATAGATTCATATGATAAAAATAAGTTCAGGAAAACGTATTTTAAGTAATTATTTTAAGAAAAATCTACTCTTAAGGTGTAAACAATTTTGCAATTGTCAGTTAATAATACCTGTTAATGTTTTTTTTCGAATGAAATATCATAACTCTGGAATAGAACAATAATAGGATATTTTAATGATAATTCTAGCAATTTTGAAATATTCGCAAATGGCTCTGATGACATGTAAACAAACATTTATATCCCAAACTTACACACAATGTTATAGTGAAAAGGTAGAAATTCATTTCATTGTTGAGTTTCAAAATTATGATATTTCTCTACGTGTTAATACCTTTATTTCTCTGCATGATAAATTTAAATGAATTTCCTGTACATCCAGTCTTTATCAATTAAATCTGAATAGTATTAAACAATAATCAAGGTCCCCTTTTATAGTCAAATTTAATGCGTTTAGGGTAAAAGGTATAATACCAGTATTTATATTCTATTATCCCACTCAATCATATGTCATGTGAAATATACAACAGTGTTAATTCAAATTTATTTTAAAATACATGTATATATTATTTAACAAAACTTATCGCACCTATTATTGTCATACTTTAAATTTCATAAGTTTCAATTATAAGGGAAAATAAGTTTAAGTATAATAAATTTCATATCTACATAAAATGTTTGTATTTTAAGATTACTTTTTAGATTGGGGTATTGAAATAATATAAGTAGATTTTGTTCTTTTGTATGCTGCATTTTCATATAATTCTCTTAAAAATTCGTTAATCATATGTTTTAATTAACTAATAATCAATAAATTGATGCAGGCTTATATGTTTCAATCTCCTTTTAAATAATATTCATAACAGCATTTTAATTTATATGTGAAAGTAAATTTAGAGCTTTTTAGTTATTTTTACTTTGAGAAACATATTTTTATTATAGCTAAATATAATCAATTTAGAATAAACATACACCTGAACTCATTTTTTAAAAAAATAATTCATTTAGTATAAGAAATTTTTGTGTACTTAACTACCGAAGAGAAAAAATCTTTTCTCAAGAACTACTTCTTTTAATTCTTAATTTAGCTTAAATTCCTAATATGTTTTGGAGTTGAATTCGAGCAAATTAATTGAATATTGGACTTCAGCTGGTCAACTAGTGATTTTGAACGTTTTCTTTTCCTCTCAAAATGTTTCTATTCCCTGTATTAATTTAATAATATTTAAAGAAATTTAAGTAAAATATCTTTGTTGTACTAGAAATATAACTTTTATTTCTAGTAACTATTCCATTTTTAATGTGTTTCTAGAATTCCTTCATATATATACTTTTTTCGTTTTTCGATTTCCGAATAGGATTCTTTGTAAGACTATCACGCAAAAGGTTTTCTTATTTCAGAATGAAGAATACTTTATTGAAGAAAACTATTGCACTTCGCATTTTAATAGATCGCGTAACTTCTTTAAGTTGCTCAGCAACAGTAATTCAAAAAAGTTGAAAATGAAGAAAAAAAAATATAATATTAAATAAATATTTGTGTTTAGTACTCAAAACCATTTGAAATGTTTTATAAATAATTGTTTGAAGTTAAAGAGTCTAGTAACCAGAAATAAAATTTATTACTCAATATTTTTTTCTATAAATGTATTATATCACGAATGTTTGAGATTTAATACATTATTTTAACTTAATCAGTTTTTATTTTAATTTTATTCTTTAACAGCCTTCAGATTTATTTGTGGTATCTTATTTCATTTGTAGAATTTATTTTTTTATATGAATTTTATGTTTTCGACAAATTGTTATAAAATAATTTGCTATGTGGGAAGGTTGTGATTCTTTAGAACTAGTTTAAGCACGAATTGTTATCGTTTTACCACTTTAAATATATTTGTTAGTTTCTTCTTATCTTCTAGGAAGGTTTAAGTAAAGTTTAACACTTATATATATATATATGTGTGTGTGTGTTCGCGTGGCTCGTGTTTGTTGGCGTGTTTGTGTGCATTTATCTGTGTGCGTAAATTTAAATGATTTTTGTAACAGTCAAAGATTAATTTAATTTCCGATATCTGTATTACTAGTTATAATACAAGAAGTAAATGTTAGCTTTGAATAATCGGAATTAAATTGTAAGATTATATAATAATAAAAAACAGTTTAATATATATATGTACCACCACTCTTGGAAAAAAAACTTTTATCTGTGCTATTAAAGTGATAAATTAATAAAAAGGAAACTGAGAATTAAACAGTTTAATGAGCCTTTAAAGATTCAAGTTCATGGTTATTGAAAATTAAATGTTCTTTTTGTTTGGCTTTCGTAAAGAATACAAAAATGTGTTTTGTTGCTTTCATTGAATCACTTGAAAAAATATTTATTTTGCACTTTACAAGAACAGTTTTAAAAGGAAAACTGGTGTACTAATTGCATGTTATTTGTCTTGAATATTCCAGATTTAAATGTTTTCTGCTTCAGATGTATATTTTCTAACGATTGTCAGTACAACAGCAATTCATATACATAATGAACAATGCAAGACTGCACTTTTTCTGGAGACCGGCAAATAAAAACAACACTAATGAGAACGCCGAAAATCGATGAGACTTCTATTGTTAAAATGGTGCACTTGTAGAAATCATTAAGCCTTAGCGAATTTGAATTCGGTAAACAAATACTCTTTTGTCCCACATATTATTCAGTTGAATAGTTTCCCTAAAATTTAAGACACAATTTTAATTCTGGAAAAAAAAAAAAAAAAAAAAAAAAAAAAACGAAACTTTTCAAAATGTGTGATTTTTTGAAGTAATGGTTTGTTTACTCAAAATAATGATATGGAAAATGCGTTATGTTTTTAGGAAGAGTTAGTTAAATATCTTATCGCGTGAGTGATTTGATTTATTCCCTTATTTATTTATTTATTTTGAATTACGAATGGAACGACGTTAAATGGCTATTACAGAGGAGGAATATAATAATTGCAAATAAAGGTGCAATCAAATAATTTAAATCGTTTTGAATGACTCGTCTAAACGAAATAAAAAGAAATATTGCTCTAAATCATTATTCAAATTTTTTTATATAGTCTTTGATGAATGACTGAATAATATTTATATATTTTTTAAAGAAAATTTCGATTTGTTATCTTCGTTTTCAAAGAGATACATAGACATTTACTATCTCACAATCAGACGTGAGGACAGTTTTCTTAAATCGTAATTATCTTCTTTAGTGAAGTACGTTACAAACACTATTATCATTTGAACATCTCTCGTGACTAAAAGTCCTATCAGAAGGCAATCAGCATTCCAAGGACGTATACTATTAGGCTGTCAAGAAAAGGCGTTATGACTCAGTCTTTTTTACGTGGTTGTCTCACAAACCTATGTTAAAAGCCTAATACGTTAAGTTAAACGAACTGCCCCTTCACTTACAGCTAAGTGCATGCAATTGTAACGTTTGTAGTGTCTCGAAGCATACGCGTTTCCCAATAATACTGAAAGAAACATGTAAAGTCTGATCACAGAAATGGACTAAGACAGCCAAATATTTCTTCCAGTATCAGCCTGGTTATTGTTTTTCTCCCTTTTGAAGTAGGAATGGCGAGCATTCATTTTAGTACGCGTTCTACGTAGCTTGTAGTAAGACAAAATAATAGTAAAATAGTGATGCTGTGGAAATATATAGGGTGTATGATTTTGTAAATGAACAAATAGTAGTGGTAATATATTAATAATAATAATTAGAGATTAGAGTTTATATTTTAAATTGTTCAGCATTTCAAGTTATGAGAAATTAAAAATTCATCTCTCTCTCTCTCTTTTTTCTACATATAATTTTGAACTCATCTGTCTAGTGTCGTGCAATATTCTTTTCTTCCGACAGCACGAGTTATGTCAAATTTACTGACTTTTTCATGTTCCCAGTAATTTGTAAAAGTTTCAAATAATTTATTTGTACTGATAAATTATTGGGAATTTTTTAAAGCGAGAATAAAAAGTAAAAATTTAAATAAGACATTTTGTTTCTCGTATACAGTAAATTAAATATTTGAAAATAAATTGTATCCTGAACATAAATAATATTTAAAAAATATCAGCCATTTTATAATAAGTAAGATATGAACACATCATCATTTTTTACAATGAAATTAATAAAAATGTTATCAATTGTATGGTCTACGAGATTTGGCTCTTAAGTTAGAGTTCTGATTTTCCAACGGAAGAATAAGTGTTTACAAAACATCCTTTATGTGTAACGGCGCATCGGTAGTGATTTTGGCTGAACGTGCATGCTTACTTTAAATACATTAGTTGAATCAGTAGTGCTTCGGCTGCTCATGTATGACTGTTATAAAACCTCGTTATGTTTACGTTTGAAGATAATACTGAGCAATGTTATGCAATCAAATTTAGTGTGAAAACAAACAAGTATGCTACTGAAACAATTTATTATTTAACCAAAACTTAAGCAAATGCTATACAATAACTATAAACAATAACTATGCTTTTACGCCACTCAGATCTGTCAAAAGGCTTAGAAAATGTACAAGACAACCCGCGTTGTCAAAGATTCATTTCATCTGCAAACGATGAAAATATTGAAGTGTGATCGTGAAATAGACTACAGCTTGAGTCGCTTCATGACAGCAGAAAAAGCAGGATTGAATAAAAGTGCACTTCATAGAGTTTTAACCAATCGCTTGAACATGCAAAAAAATTTCTGCAAAACTCGTACCGAAAAAATATATCTGTGGATCGCAAAACGTACAGAGGGAAAATTTGTGAGTGTTGACTAAAATACTCAAAATTAAGCCAAATTTGTTTTGTTAAAAGTAATAACAGGTAATGGTCATGTTCATATATGGTCCTGAAATTAAAAGGCCGAGTTCAGAATGGCCTTCCACTGGAAGTTCTCATCCAAAGAAAGTACGCATCAGGATATCCAAGATGAAAACAATGATTTTTCTTTTCTCCAACATCTGTGGACAGTGTGCAAAAAGAATTTGCACCTCCATGACTGACAGTTTATAGCACTATTTACAGAGATATCTTGAACTACTTCAAAAACAAATCCAGCGAGTCCGAAAGGACATTGCTAGCGAATGAATGCTACATCCCGATAATGTGCCAGCTTATATTTCTCTTTGTTTTAGAGAATTTCTGGCAAAGAAAAATATAATCCCTTATTTCTACAACCTCCCTGTAGTTCACACACACAAACACAAATCTTTATGCAGTTTTAAACTTTTCTTTGACCGGGAATTAAATTTAATGGGTCATCAAATAGAGAAGTTGGAAAACATTAAGAAAAACTGTTGCTGATGAATTACACAGAAGGAAAATGTATTCTACTATTGTTGTGAATAGTAGTAGAAACGTTGGAACCACTGAGTAACCTCCCAAGGGTCATAATAAGAAAGAGAAAATTTACTATTTCTGATTAATTTAATGGACAATTAAGTAAGAAAAAATAAATACACTTACTTTCTGAACAAACACCGTATTTTTCAACATATTTAAGAATTTGTTACATGAGGAACGAAGCTGGTAGAGTCTTCGGATTCCTAATTGTGATCACTAACTTTTATGTGATATAATCGCTCATACTGGTTAATTATTTAAAATTATTCAATGTTTGAATATATTTTCCAGTTGAAAATATATTCAAAGTTCATTTTAACGATTTTAATGGCTGTTTTTGATCCAAAAGTGAATTATATATTGCAGTTCTACTAAATAATTTTGCAATTAAGTGAAGCTTCCATTTCATGCTTAACATAATTATAGATATCAAAAGAATTGTTCTCATTGAATTTCAGTAACATTTATTGTTTCTGCTTTAAAGTGGGTGACCATGTTTTGTGTGTCGGTGTTTATTGCACAGATATATGAGTTTAATCAATATCACGATTTTTTTACTGTAGTTTTATTTCTGCTTATGAAAACTTCCATTATCCATACAATCCCATTTATGAAGAACAGATTCAAAAATGTGTAATAAAATATCTGAATGAAGAGTTCGTCGTTCTTTCATGCGCAATATTAAGCCCTGGATAGTTCATTACTATCGGCAAATAGTGTATTATAATTATATAAATAATTTACACAATTACCTGCAAAGGCAGTGCAGAAAAATCAATAACGATTTGAAACTAAAATGTGCAATTTATCAGTAAACAGTAACCAAGTTTACCAGTATAGTGATATAGTTAGCATTCATATCCATTAACTAAATATAATGCTTAAATCTAAGAAAAAAAAAACTTTATAATTCTTGTTATATGTAAAGATGTGTCATAAAAATGTTTCAAAAATGAATATCACATTACTAAGAAATATTAATTATAATATTTATCATTAAATAAGTTTTACGATTATTTCATAATGTGTTATCAATAAATAACTTGCTGCAAAAAGTAATATTAACAGAGAAATAGCTCGTTTTTTTTAAATTATATACTTAGAAACATATATGATAGATCTCTTAGAAACATATAAGTAATTGATTTAATAAATAACTAGTATCTTAAAAATAATATTTACAAAAACTCTATTTTACCGTTTCCGATTTCCGGTATCTCATTTACGATAGAAGAAAAATCATTGCTTCTATTAGACATCACTGTAACTGAGGAAAAGGAAAGAAAGAAGTAAGGAATAATTAGGTTGATTTCTTTTAATAAATATAAAGAAGAAATACCCGTTTGCGTGTCTTGAGCATATTACGAAGGTTAGCACATTACAAATCATTCATACATTTCCCGCGCGCATTATAGTCCTTAAAAGTGGAAAGAGGTTCAATGTTATATATATATATATATATATATATATATATATATATAATTGTTTTATTCTCTTCACAAAATCTGAACTAAGACATAAGAGTATGTAAGAGGAGTGTGAATTAGGCATATATGTATTAGAGTTTTCCTAGCGATTACTTTCAAGTAATAGCTGCAGCATTTGGGTTTATGTTTGGTAATATAGGTTCCAGTATCCTGTCACTTTCAAATAATCAGATTATATGTTCCTATATCTTATTCTCTCATAATATGTGTTCATATATCCTATCACTTTTTTCACTGTGCTATATTATCATACTATTTTTGGAATATATTCTACTACAATAATTTTAGATTTTCTCAAATATTTTGATATACCTCATTAGTTCTGGATTGTGTTTCACTAATGTAAAACTTTTAGTGATACACAAAAGTCGCAAATTTGAATTACTCCAGTGGCATCAAAAAGGATGTACGATAAGTAATATATGAAGGGGAAAAAATGAATAGATTTTTATATGGATTATATAAATGATAAAATAGATTCCAAACAAGTAAATTTATCTTACTACTCATAATAATGCCCATACATTATATATATATATATATATATATATATATATATTGTAGCGATACTTGTTTTCCTTTATTGGAGCAAGAGCGTGAATGAACTCTTGCTCTAAACTATATACATTCATACTATTAGAGAGATCTGCATTCGACCATTGTCGACAGAAGTTCTGTGAGCTCTATTTAATTTGGAGAACTTGTAATGAAGGATGAACTGAAGTAAAGTGCATCCTATTCTTTGCATATACATCGCTACATGGAAAGCTGGACATTCGAGATAAATTTTCATCTTCCTGTTGTCTTACTTTGCATCCTATTATCTTCAATTGTACTGAAAATATATTAATCATTAATTCTAATATTTATATTGTTTCAGTAAAAGTTATTTACATTAGTTTCCATTCTTTGATTATAAATTTCGTTCATTTTATTATATAGTCTTTATTCGGCTTTCTTTCTAATATATATATATATATATAATACAAAAATAAATTCAGTCTTAAATTATTAAGTAAATTTATGATAGATTAAAAGTTTTTAGAGTTGTTATTGTAAAAATTAAGGAAATGTTTAAAAAAATAAAAACAAAATATAAAATATTTAGTAGAAAATTATATGGTAAAATTAATTTTAGGAAAATTTACATAAATGGAAATTACATATTAGTATACTCGAGAGAATATAAATTGAGCCAACAGAAAAATGAAGAAGTTATAATGATGTTTATAATATCAAGGAAAAAAAGATGGAACTTATTTTTTTTAAAAAGCATTTTGCCAGATGGTATGAAAAGTTTGAAAAATTCAAAAAGAATCTTACTTAAAAAACATCGTACCTCATAAACAACGAGACGGATTAATGGCGTCAATTTCGTAGAAGAATTAGCACTTGAAAATTAAGCGATTAAAAAATGGTAATGCCCCTTACATTCAAAAGTTAAAATTAAAAATAAATATGAAAAATATCATAAAAATAAACTTTTATATTGTACTATAGTTTTTCGAATTCCATCCAACAATTTGAAAATATAAATGAAAAAAATCATAAACAGAAAAAGAAAAATATGAGAAAGAATAAAAAAATACAAAATTATAAAATTAATAATGAATTAATAATTTAGATTATTTATTAATCTCCTAAATTATCTACAAAAATAATTTATTACATTTATTAATTATTATATTTTAATTTGTTTTTAAGGAAATTATTTAGATGATTTGTCTGAAGGCACATTTTGTAAAATTTGTTCAGGATTTAAGGAATATTAGAATGATTATCAATTTATCTTTAGTTATGTAAGATATAATAGCATGTAATATTTCTAAAAAATAGATATATTATGCTACTGTTTCATGAAGGTACTTTGTGTACTCTACTCTTTCTCTGAATAATTAAATTAGGAATTACGCATTAAAACTTAAGATTACTCTGAAATCTTAATATCAATGGTCGTATAGTGCTTCGTTAAAATTAATGCAAATATATACTGATCAAAACTTGAGCCTTGAACAAATAAAGAGATATTATATTTGACCAAATGATAATTTGCTAAATCTAGGATCAGATTATTTTTACTATGAAATGCTAGAACATGGTTAAATTCACGTACCATTTGCTAAGGGATAAAAGGAACCGGGCATGTGTCTTTGAGAGTCCTGAGCTCTAAGGTTAGCTAGATTTCGTTGTCTGATTTGTCAATGAATGAATGAGTTCGTTTAGATGATATAAGACATGAAGTGAATCAATTTTTAGATAGAGTCTCTCCTCAAATTGGGTGTGCTACCACCAATTAAAGGATTTCTAGGCTTTTCGCTAAACTCGCGGAAATTTTTGCTATATTGTCATGAAACCTTATACTCCATGTCCATAAAGAGAATTAAAGTAAAGAATGATAACATCACTGTCGAATCACCAACAAACTACCTTATGGTATAAGTTTTATTTGTTTATATACTTATTATTAAATATAATATCATTTTTAGAACTACTTTAACCAAGTGTATCTATTTATAACAAAAATTGACTCTTTTGTAATTAAACTTCTTAAAAGTAAGTTTTTCATTAATTCTTAAGTATATATAAAATTTAAACAGATCTTCAAATTTATAACTGTAGAGGGAAAAAAATTACTTTATTTTTTACATAATTAATAATATCATTATTAATTTGAAAGTTTGCAACCTTTTTAAAATTATCACCAAATTATTTTGTAATGAATTTTGTAACATTTTACCTGCTAGTGATATAAGAATTATTACCGTTTAGTTAGCAAACAAAAATTTTGGAAGCACGGAGTTTATTATATTAAGAAATTTTATAATATTTATAATATAAGCAATTTTCTTATACGTAGCTGTAAACCTGTTCGATATTGCTCTATCACTTCCTTTCTCATGTCATGGAAAGAATTATAATTAAATAAATGTTTATTAGTCATATTAATACAAAATACTTTGAAAATGATAGCACATTTGCTGGAGTCTTTATATGCAAAACTGATAACAAAATTATCTGGAGCTTTTCAGCGAAATTTTTGAACTTTTTATAGCATGGGTTTTCATTATTCTTAAAAATTAAATTTATTTTTAAATACTTAAAACAGGACGCATATGTACTTGAATACTATTAACTATGGAGATTTTAATGCAAAATATTCAAAGAATTTTTCAAAACATCAAAGTAAAAAGTAATAAATTTAGTGCAAATGAAGTAGAGACAGTGAGTAACTGAAAATGTAAAAAATTATTTTATTTTAAAATTATGGTAGCTGTACATTTTTTCTTCTGTAAGAAAAATGTAAAAAATGATAGCATTTTAAACTTTAATAATATTAAAATACGTCGAAAGAATGGAAGTCTAGTCAAAAATATGTTTTAAAATATTTATATTACATTAATAGTTAATAGTAATCTCACTAGATATTCATAGATGTTTTTTTTTTGAGGATGAGAGCAACTTCCAAGTAGTTTTATAAATTATTAATAATGTTTGATGTTTTGTAAATATTTTTCTTTTTGAAACATCATCTAGATATTTTTTTATTATTACATAGAATAAAATAAAATTCCACTGACGAATTCGAATGCGAATGCTATGTAAAAATAGCATGAAATTCAGTAAAATGAAGCTGAATTTGACTACGAAAAATAGAGTACGAATGCAATTTTTTCCTATTATAAGACATCAATTTGTATATTACGTGATTTTCGTAACTGTAATATTAACCAAAATTCCTACCTCATGTTTGAACTGGTGTATCAAAATAAACATCATAACAATATAAAAGCTACGTTGTCATGGAAATGTAATTCTTCTCATTATAACATCATGTTTGTCTCTTATATATATATATATAATGCTTGTTTTTATGCTCGATAATAAATAAAATGTATATTTTTTTAATCATTTGCAATTTAAATTTTTGCGAATGGGTGAAAAAAATCAAGCACCATTTAAAATCCGAAATGAAAGAGCAAACTAAATTCCAATCCAACATCTGCCATTATAACTGACATTAATTATAGGTTTAATATCTCCAACTTATAAAGTGAGCTTTATATAAAGTACTTCTAATTTGTTTTCAGGGTAGGAGGCTCTATCTTTTTAATATCATAGTTAAAAATAAAACATGCATATAAATAACTTTTAAAAGTGTATATATATATATATATATATAATGATTAGTAGAAAGTATTAATAATATTATTGACACTTCGAACAATCACAAAGTGCAGAATTTAGAGCCATTCTTACAGTTTAAAATAAAACTACAGTTATCAATAATTAGAGCTAATAAATTTTTCTTCAGAGAAGTATAATATTTGTCGGATTTGTTCTGCAACCAGAAATTATGTATGGTTATAACAGCATAAACAAAACGTTTCTTCAAGAATAATGAATATAGCAATTAGAAGTAATTTATCTTCTGAATTATTTACAATTAGAAAAGAATAAAAGTTACTATTTAAAACAACTCGAAGATATAAGCAAGTGATGCAATCGTGTTTTCGAAGTTAAAAAGTTATATGCTATCATCTTACTTAATTATTTACTTAGAATTTTTATGCAGATCGCTAATGTTGTTAATTTCCTAAACGTTATATTTAGTTATAATCTAATCAAAATTATCTGAAAATTATTACGGTGATTTAATATCTCGTACGCGATACTTGATTTAAGTTATCGCTCAATCGCACGTGAAGGGATAAGTAAGTGAAAAATAACTTCTTTTAACACATTCGCTGAACGATGAATTTAAACTAGACGTGGAATATGTGAAACTTAGCCCTAAAGTATAGGTTTATTTGTTTGAAATGAAAGGGGAAAATGTTTAATTATTGTATAAGGTACAATTGAAAGTTTATATATATTATTTATTGGAAATATAATTGATATATAGGTGTATAATTATATAAATGTGAGATTTTTTTAAATAGTAAACCACAGTTAAAGAACAGAAGAAAAATAACCAATGAAGAAAAACATAATTGCATTTTATTACAGTACTAATACATCATATAAAGTTCAAAAAATTTGTTGGAGAACTAAAAACATTTTTTTAATAAAAACACCATCTTAAAATTCTGTTGACAAACAAATTTTTGATTCTGTTGACAAATTTTTATCAATTGTAATTGAAGATTTAAAACTATTACTCTTAATTAAATTGAATACATGATAACGCATGCTTTGAACTATGATTGGCAGCAAAACCTGTTTAAAAGAAAACCAACTCAGGTTCATTTGTTGTTTCATCTACGACTGGGTTAAAATTAGGCTTCCTTGAGCGTATACAACTCGAACTCATGTAACTAATAATAAAAATATTTTTATATAATTTATGAAATATTTTTCCCAATGTCTAGATTCTTTTAAATACCTAAATATTCTACGTTATTTAAGGCTTTGAAAGTCCAAAGCACTAAAGTCCAGAACAATTTTACTCGACCTCTAGCTACGGTTTCTTTTGTCTTTTTATTCCAAAAAGTTCCGGCGAATGTTACAGAAAGTTCTGAAAGCGTATATTTGAAATCCTGAGGGAAATTCGTTTGCAGAATAGACATGGCTGAAAAATTTGCAAAACGTAACTTCCTCCCTTATATTTTCTGCCACAAAGAATAAGGAACACCTAGTAAATATGCAAGAAGGAGTTTGAGCAAAAATAACCTTATTCGTATCTTTCCTTTCCTTTTCTTCTGAAAGATATATTACTGGAATGTGTGAAGATAAAAGAATATAGATTGAACTCGCCGAAAGATCTGCTAACTTTCTATTCTTGATAGATCATGCAGTATTTTTTAAAGACAAAAGTATGTATTTTCGGCCTTTTTTCTAGTAGAGTATTAAAAATGTTTACATTTTTTGAAATGATACCTTTTTACTCTTAATAATCTTAAAATAAGCGATTAAAAGAATATTGTTAAGCATTTATTTTATTGTAAAATGTTAAATAAAATTAGGACCTTTGACATGCGGTAATAAGTAATAGCTTATTTTTTTCCCATTGGAAATCCTTATATTTCTTTTTCCTGATGTCCTAAAATAAATTTTATATGAGTTTTTATATAATGTAAATTAAATAGTACTTTCTAAGAAATACTTTCCTGACTTATGCATATTTTGAGTACTGTAGAACGTAAAGTTAATATCTTAAGATTTCCTATTTGAATTTTTTGTACAATTAACAATATACTTTAGTCGTTGTTATCATCTTTTGTTCTATCTAGTTTTACTTTATTGAGCTGTACGTGTAACTAATGCACCGATACTCAAAAAGTATCCTTAGATGCATGTTTACCAAAGGAAATCCCAACTGTAAAAACCCCTGTTGCAAAACAAAAAGAAGTTACGACTTTCTGAAGCTAATAAAATTAAATAATACTTTAAAGCTTATAAAATTATAAATATTGAATGTGACCACCACGAGAAATACGAACGATACCCAATGGATAACAAAACTCCTCCCATATTTTTCAGAATATTCAGCGTTAAAGGTAGAACGTTTATAGTCATTTGCTTTTTCAGTTGATCAATGCTTGTCGATGGTGACGCAAAAAAACATTTAATCCTTTAAAAAGCACTAAATAAAAAATGCCGTAGTGAGTTAAATCTGTCTGTTTGGTAAGGGTCATTGATTAAGATCAAAGTCATCATTTTCTCTTAGGCTGAGTATCCACATATTCAAATATCCATGAATAGTTACGATGGTATGGAAGTGTTGACAAAACGATTGGTTTTCAAAACGTACGAGTTATAGACGGTACACTCTCTCTTACCCAAAAATGATACAGAACAAAGAATTAAATTCTTCAATTTGCTCTTAATGAATGAATCCTTCATATCTAAGCTGGTCTTTAGCAATTCTGAGACATATCATATCAACTGCTGGGAAAACGACATAATGCCGACAGTTAATATGTTTTGTGCCGTCATACAAGGTAAAACTTTAGGCTTCTTCCTGTTTCATGACTCCATTGTTAATGGCATTACTTACTTAGATATGCTACATAATTTCTAATTTTCCCTATTCGAAGAAGCTGGATATTTCATTTTCAAACAAGTTATGTGCTAATATGGATTGATATCGCTTGTATTTCTTATATTTCTTATATAAGTGTTATATTGAACATTAATAATTTTACAAATTTTTAGTGTTATTTTTAATTTAATTTGTTTAAAAGGTATCTTATTCTTTAGTTTTAACAGCATTCTTCAAATTTAGTTTATTCTTTTATATACAACCTGTCTAATGATGCTAGATTTATAACGACAAATTACACTAAATCTGGATAGTATATTCTATTTAGCTTCTAATCAGTTAATTTACCATACAATTCATTTAGTTTCATTTTATGTAGCAAAAAAAAAAAATGTATCATTGATTTCAAGGAACAGTAACACATTTTATCAGTCACATATTTCTCTTTTAATAGGTTATATTAGCAGTCAATTTAATTAATGAAACCTAATTTTTAGCAGATTAAATCTATGTGTAAAATACGCAAAAAGAGCAGTGCTACATTAAAAAAATTATTGGTATTTTTTTTCTTCTGTGAGAGAGATATTTTTGAATTGAAGTATTTATAATGCATGTCTGTTTTGAAAATTTGAATCATGTTCTAACATACATGAAATAACATTTCATTTTTAGTAAAAATTATGATCTCTATTACCTAACTTGCTCACATCTAACTTAAATTTGCATGAAAAATTTAATAACTGGATAATTAAATATCTGGTGAATAAAAGTAATCACTGATTATTCATTGAAATATTTTGCAAACCACTTTTTATTGAAATCAAAATAAATATCTAATTAGAAAAACTCGAAAAGCCCCTGAACTATCATTTTGCTCTTTAATATTTAATGTGACTTTTAGATAGCTTGAAAACTGATTGCTTAATAAACAACTTTAATTATTAATAAAAGAAATATTTCTTAGAACTATTTTTGCTGTATAACTCAAATCTGAATAACACATTTTGAATACATTATTAAAAATGATTGAATTAAAACTGGAAGACATTCACCCCAAAATAGCAAAAAGAGAAAAAGAAAGTCACTTACATAATGGCTACAAATCGAAATCATAATTTATCTGTGAATCAAAATACTCCTTGGAAACCAAAACTCATTACCGAGACTTTCTCAATTGTGTCCTCATTTCTACAGACGGTGGATATACAGAAAAGCGACATAAATAATTTAGTCACATACTAATAATAAATCACATTTCTTATTTTTAAAAACATAACCCTTGTGTATTGATTGAATAGTTCAAATCTATTTTTGAAATAGGAAAATAGGTTTTTTTAAAGTTTTCAGTGAAACCTGTTTTTGCCTAAAATAAATAAAATCACAATTTTAACGTGTTATATGATAAATTGTAAGGGAAGAATGTATCATTGAATATCGTTAATTATACATGCATCTAATTTCTTAATAAAATAGAGCTTTGCACTTGTTCTGATTGCCAATTTATTTTATTGTTGTGTTTGTTTTTGACCTAATTTTCTGTAAGGATAATTGGTATTTCTTTTATGATTGACTTGATTTAACCAAACTTAAATATGTGATTTTATTAAAGATTTATTAAGGGCTTATGAATATCTATTTCTTTAAATGAATTGCTTTATAAAATATTTATCAAACACCTTCAACAATGGATTTTTAATTAAATTTTTTCAATAGCATGTGATTCTAGATGTTTGTAAAATTTGATATTATTTCTTAAAATAATTTGATTGATTGTTATTAACGCCGAACTTAAGAAGCTACACGAATTTTAATGTGCATCAACTCAAAGGAAACAACACTGGTCCCAAGCATGCGACCAGTACCTACGGCCATTTTCTTTCAAAATAAATTCAATATTGTTGTTAAATGAAATTTAACTGGATTTCTAATGAAAGCTAACTGTCGTTTGGAATACACACACAAAAACATATATATATAATGTAAGCGATCCCCCCACCCCTGATGTTTCCGGCAAAAGCTAGTTTCTATGTTAGAAAATTAAGTAAAATTAGGTCATTTTGCGATTTATAAAACATTGTTCAAATTGAGATAGCACGGGAAAAAAATTACGCTATGAAAAATTTATTCCATATCGATCATAAAGATATCTTAAACAAAAAGTAGTAGGGAAAAATGGATGAAAACACATTTTTGCAATGTCTTCGGCGTAAAATATAAATGCATGCATGTAGGGGAGTCGTTGATCTTATCAAGGTAAAAAACCGTTTCTCATAAATGATGAACGAATACAACGAAAAAAAGAAAGGACTAAAAAAAGTGTAGCACCAAATAAAAAATAAATCTTCAGCGCTTTTGTAGCGACAAATAGCAAGTTGTCACGATACATCATTCAAGTTCTGACAGGCAGTTCATTACTTTTTCTTTTGAAATAGTTCAAATAATTTCTTTTTAAACAACGTAACAAACATTAAGTAGTTAAATGATTTTCCAGCAGATGGCTGGAATAGTAAGGAATATAAGAAATGTCTAAGAGTTAGAGATTCAAAGTTAACACTACTTACTGGGAAATGAACTTAAAATGCATTTAATATGTTGGACTCTAATGCAATGTACTACATTTGAATATGTGATTGAATTTAAACAAATCAAATCATTTACAAATTAATATTGTAACATTTTTAAGACAATTTTACCTCTTCGTACGAGAATTATGTGGATAGTACTTGTGTTACGAATAGGATATGTGGTATTGTGAATTAGAAATTGGAATATTGCACTATTAAGTGATCGTTTTTTTTCTTTCTCTTTTTCTAAGAAGCCAAACAATGTTTTGGCATCTCAAAAATTTTTCGTCATATTATTTCGGGCCATTGAGACCGCCTTGGCATTCTGTCAAGCATATTTTCCGGAAACATCCCACTGTTTTGATTGTTGCTCGCTTTTCGGTGAATAATGATAAACCCGTGTCTTATCTTTGGTGACGACTTGGAGCAATATGATGGTAAAAATTTGTCAAGGTCATCAATTAGAACTAATCTGTAAATCCGTGTCACATATGTCTGTTTGTCTGATAACAATAGTAACATAAACTTTCTTTAACAGCGCAATTTGTGGTGAAAAACACGTGCCTTTAGAATCACTATGGTATAATTTTTCTTGATATTATTCAAAAATACTTTTTAGCATCGATATTATGTTAATTATATTCAAGTTCTTAAAAAAATATTTTTATTGCGTATTTATGCTATCTTAGATCATTAATAAATTTTATTTAAAAAATGTATGCCTATTTTATTATAACTTCTGACAAGTGTGAGATTGAAAGCTTATAATTTTTACATGCTTGAAAAAAATATATCAGAAGTAAAATGTGATCCATCTTAGGAAATAATGTAATTTATTTAACTATTTATTTCATAAACATTTGACAATTTTTAAGGTAATATTCATTTTTGTGCTTTCAATACGAAAAAACTGCGAGTCAAATTACTTTCAGCTTAAAGAATAGTTACTAAATTGTTGATAGATTTAAAAATATTTTTTTTTCCAAAACATCTGAGACACATATCTAAAACATAGGTATTTTAAAATTATAATAAGACATAAAACTCTGTTCTTTGGATTTTGAAATTTTTAAACCTTCTTATTCAAAAACAGAATATTTAAATTAATTCTTATTATTGCAATGGTCTTATAAAAATATAAACTATCTTTTAGAAGGCTATTTGTTATTTGTTAAATATAGGTTTTAAAACACATTTTAATTCGAATTTTCAAAAAAATACATAAAAATTTAAATGTAAATTATATAGTATAAGTACAACATTCTACTAAATATTATATAACTAATTAACCTCAATGTAATATGTAGCATTTGAACAATTGATAAAATTAATATATAATATTTACTTCATAAGTATTGTTTTCATACATTAATTCCCATTTTTAAATTTGTTGAATACATTAAATACTTTTAGGAGTTATCGTTTTTTTTTTTTTTTTTATCTGTATCACTTTTACAATATCCCTCACTATCATTCATTAGTAGAAATTCCAGATAAATTATGATTCTGACCATTGAAAATTTTAAATGTATTTTACAATTAGCCATTCAGAAATTGAAAATTTATTTTCCTTTAATTTTTTTTTTAAAAAAATGAAATAATATATAATATTTTGAAAATCGGAACGAAGAAAGATTTATGTTACTCAGTGGAATAAAATTGTGCTAGTATTAGCAAAATTAATCGAATTTACATTTTAATTAAAAATTTGTGGAAGCTGTAAAACTAATTAAATATTTAATTCCTCCTTTGAAATTGATACATTTGAAATATTTTTTTCTTAAACGTGTGTAACTTTAGTTAGTAAAAATATATTATAATATTCAGTCAATTGCATTGCAATGTTACATATCAGAATAATTTTGCTGTAATTTAAATTTATATCTAGCGTTGCCATGTATTTCAGACAAATTATGTGGATTCTTCATTGCACAAAAAAAATATGTATAATTAAAAAAAAAATTAATAGCAATGGCTTAGGTACCTCGTTAAATTTTCTACTTAAGAATTGTTATACCTTAAATTTATTCAATAAATGTACAATACATAAACGTATTTATGCTTTTTTCACAATGGTAATATGTTCATCTAAAATGTAATTTAGATATGATATAAAAGCTTTTAATTAATTCATTGAATTGAGAGAAATAAATTTCGACTTGAACACTAGTAGTAATTTGAATAACAGAATAAAAATGAACAATTATAATTAATACAGAAGTATCACAATCTGCACGTTTTCAATTTTTGTAAGTTACATTGCTAATTAGAGTCATTGCTATTCATTTAATGCACCTTATTAAAAGTATGAAACAAAAGACTCCGAGATTAATTAAAAGAATCCATCATCATTGTATTTCTCTCATTAAATTAGTAGCAAATATAATTTTCAAAATTATATCAATGTTAAATTAATTAAATATTACTTTCAAGCAATTGATGAGCAATTGATAAGGAAATAGTGACAAGCGATCTCATAAAAAGGTTTTCTTTTTATCAAAAAAAAAAAAAAAGTTCGAATAATAAATGCAGAAAACACTTGAAAAAGACACATCCAGAGAAAAAAAAATCTTCCATAGGTATTTTAAATGTTGAAGGACACTTTTCACACAAACATGACAATTTTTTATTATGCTTACAAAATTGAATTTTTAATACAGTTTTTTCCCTTCATAGGAATAAACACTATTACCTTGAAATTAATGAACACTTTTATTGTAATCATTCAAACCTCGTAATATATAAAATATATGGTATGAATCATTTTTTCCAGGCTAAAATTAGCCAATTAAAAGTTAAATACCAATGACATTTTCAAATTAAATCATTACATCTAAGGACTTTCATGAAGTAGTTATATATGCATTGTAATAAATTCATCGTGTATGTCACTTATAACTATAAACTTCATTTGCAATTATATATATATATATATATATATATATATATATTCGGGCTTTATCAACTTAACACTTGAAAATTGCTTAAAAATTAGAGACAAATTGTAAAGATAATTTCGTTTGTTCATGTTTTTTTTTACTCGCAAAGTGTAAATAAGTTTTGAAACACACAATTTCCGCACGACTTCGTACATCATTAGAAATATTTTTTATATCTGATGTTAGAATAAATCTGTACAGAGAAATAAGTTTGAAATCTTAACTCGATATTTCGTATGTTTTATTGAATGAAAAATTTCCTGAAATTAAGATTTTAATGCACTTTAATGCAAATTAAACATTATATTATGCATTTGAACTATCGATTTAAATAAAAAAAATAGAATAATATTTAAGTTTCTGGACAAGATTCCTAAGACATTTAAGTGTTAAAATTAAAATTTATATAATTTATTATCATTACAATTGTAATATGATTATGTGTAGTTCTTTGAAAGAGAAAGAAATTTTTTGTCTGAAGTAATAATACTAGAATGTTCTCTTGCAATTCATTTTGAAGTATAAAAATTATTTAATTTCTTAGAAAAACAATTTTTATACTAAGAAACATGTTTTTTTAAAAATGGATATTGGAAGTATACTACTATAATTTTTACCTTAACTTGATGAATGCAAATTAGATGCTTGTGAAAATTCTATGAAAATATTATGTTACTTTTCAGAATACAAGCAAATATTAGATATTCATCTTAATACTCCACTATTCTTTTCAGTGAAGCAAATATTTTAAAAGTTAAAGAGGTAATTTATTGCAAGTTAAAGTCGTAAACACGATGTGACTCTTATTTGATATTTTAGCTGCGTAGTATAATGTAAGAGTTACGTTTACTTAGATCATTAAAATGCATGGTTTTAACATCAAATATTTAAATGTACATTAATCCTTATACTTTTATTTAGGGCAACTCAAATATTTGCTAAATTCTTGAGTATCATCACTAATCATTTGTACTATTGAAACATAATCGCAAAAACAATATCTTCAATAATTAAAATAGATTTATTAATAAAATAATTTGTTTATTTCAAACTACTGTGCTAAGCAATTTTGATAGGTCATACCAATATTGATATTTTTGATACAAGGTAATAAAGAAAAACAATGCAACATTCAATTATTTGAAAAAAAAAATATTAATTTCATCTCATGTGAATAAGTAATTCTAATTAATTTGGTTTAAATAGAGTTAAATTTCTGTCACACTATTTTTCAATCATGCCGTATAGTTCCGATTGTAAGCCGATCCATGTATAAACCGAGATTGCGGTTTTGCTCACCTTCAGAATTCTTACTAAAATCTAAATCTCGTTTATAAGACGGAAAACTTGATGTGCTTCGTTCAGTTACGTATTGCTAACATGAAATAACATTTCATTTTTTAGTAAAAATTATGATCTCTATTACCTAACTTTATCACATCTAACTCAAATTTGTGAAAATTTAATAAACTCGAATAATTAAATATCTGGTGAATAGTGAATCACTGATTATTCATTGAATATTTTGCAAACCACTTTTTAGAAATCAAAATAACATATCAATTAGAAAAAGCTCGGTACCTGAACTATCATTTTGCTTTTAATATTTAATGTGATTCTTTTAGATAGCTTGAAACTGATTGTAATAAACAACTTTAATTATTAGCATAAAGAAACTATTTCTTAGAACTATTTTGCTGTATAACTCACAATAATAACACATACTTGTTGAATACATTATTAAAAATGATTTGAATTAAAACTGGAGACATTCACCCCAAAATAGCAAAAGAAAAAGAAAGTCACTTACATAGGCTGGCAAATCGAAATCATAATTTATCTGTGAGATCAAAATAACTCCTTGGAAACCAAAACTCATTACCGAGACTTTCTCAATTGTGTCCTCATTCTTGACTGACAGAAAAAGAATTCCTCTTAACACATTTAAATACCCGTGTTTGATGAATAGTTCAACTATTTTAGAAAATGGTTTAATCAGTAACCTGTTTGTAAATAAATAATCAATTTACGGTTATGAATGTAAGAAGTCTTATGAATCTATGCTTACGTTCTTTATAAAGATTTCACGTTCTATTTTCATTATTTGCTGTTGTGTTTGATTCATTTCTGTAAGGATAAGTGGTATTTCTTTTATACTTGATTTAACAAACTTAAATGACGTTTATTAAAAAGATTTATTAAGGGACTTATGAATATCTTATTTCTTAAATGAATTGCTTTTATAAAATATTTTATCAAACACCTTCAACAATGGATTTTTTAATTTAATTTTTTTTCATAGCATGTGATTCTAGATGTTTTTTGTAAAATTTAATTATTATTTCTTAAAATAATTTGATTACTGTTATTAACGCCGGAACTTAGAGCTACACGAATTTTGCAATTGTGCATCAACTCAGAAACCAACACTGGTCCCAAGATGGACCAGTACCCCACACATTTTCTTTCAAATAAGTTCAATATTTGTTAAATGAAATTAACTGGATTTCTAATAAGAAAGCTAACTGTCGTTTGGAATACCTACAACACAAACACGATATATATATAATGTAAACTGGCCCCTCACCTGATGTTTCCGGCAAAAGTTAGTTGTTAAATTCAAAGTAAAAATTAGGTCATTTTATGCATTTATAAAACATTGTTCAACATTGAGATACTTGGAAAAAACGCTATGAAAATTTATTCCATATCGATCATAAAGATCTAAACAAAAGTAGTAGGGAAAATGGATGAAAAACACATTTTCTGCAATGTCTTCAGCACGTAAAATATAAGCATGCATGTAAGAGTCGTTGATCTTATCAAGAGTAAAACCTCATAAATGATGAATGAAATACAACGAAAAAAAGAAGGACTAAAAAAAGTGTAGCACAAATAAAAAATAATCTTCACGCTTTTGTAGCGACAAATAAGCAGTTGTCGATCATCATTCAAGTTCTGACAGGCAGTTCTTTACTTTTTCTTTTATGTTCAAATAATTTCTTTTAAACAACGTAACAAACATTAAAGGTTAAATGATTTCTCAGCAGATGGCTGGAATAGGTAAAGAAAATGTCTAGAGTTAGAGATTCAAAGTTAACTACTTACTGGGAAATGAACTTATGCATTTAATATGTTGGATCTCTAATGCAATGCTACTACATTTGAATATGTGACTAATTTAAACAAATCAATACAAATTCATTGTAACAAATTATAATTTATTTCGAAATAAACATTTTTTAAGACAATACCTCTTCAATTGAGAATTATGTGGATGTAGCTTGTGTTATAAATAGGATATGTGGTATTGTGAATTAGAATTGGAATATTTAAGCACTTTAAGGATCGTTTTTTTTCTTTCTTTTTCTAAGAGCCAAACAATGTTTTGGTATCTCAAAATCTTTTCTCATATTATTTCGGGCCATTAACCGCCTTGTGGCATTCTGTCAAGCATATTTTCCGGAAACATCCATTGTTTTGATTGTTGTCATGCTTTTCGGTGAATAATGATAAACCGTGTACTATCTTTGGTGACGCTTGACTAATATGGAGGGTAAAATGTTCAAGGTCATCAATAGAACTAATCCTGTATCGTGCACATATGTCTGTTTGTCTGATAACAAAGACATAACACTTTCTTTACACAGCAATTTGTGGTGAGAAAAACACGTGCTTTAGAATCACTATATAATTTTTCTTGATATTATTCAAAAATACTTTTTACATCGATATTATGTTAATATATTCAAGTTCTTAAACACAAAATTTTATTGCAGTATTTATACTATCTTAGATCATTAATAAATTTTATTTAAAAAAATGTATGCCTATTTTTTATAACTTCTGACAAGGTGTAGGATTGAAGCTTATAATTTTACATGCTTTGAAAAAAAATAATGAAGTAAAATGTGATGATCCATCTTGGAAATAATGTCAATTTATTTATACTATTTACTTTCATACATTTGACAATTTTTTAAGGTAATATTCATTTTTTGTCAACAATGAAGAAAAAACGTGCGAGTCAAATTACTTTCAGCTTAAGAATAGTTACTAAATTGTTGATAGATTTACATAATTTTTTTTCCAAAAAACATCTGAGACACATATCTAAAAAACATAGGTATTTTTAAAATTATAATAATGAATAAAACTCTTGTTCTACTTTGGATTTGAAATTTTTAAACTCTTATTCAAACAGAATATTTAAATTAATTCTTATTATTGCAATGGTCTTATAAAATATAAACTATCTTTTTTAGAAGGCTATTTTTTATTTGTTAAAATAGGGTTTTAAAAACATTTAATTCGAATTTTCAAAAAATACAGTAAAAAATTTAAATGTAAATTATATAGTATAAGACAATGCATTCTACTAAATATACATAATCTAATTAACCTCAATGTAATATGTAGCATTTGAACACCATTATAAATATATATAATTTACTTCATAAGTATTGTTTCAACATTAATTCTCATTTTTTAAATTTGTTGAATACATTAAATACTTTTTAGAGTTATCGTTTTTTCTTTTTTTTTTTTTTATCTGGTATCACTTTTACAATATCCCTCAACTATCATTCATTAGTAGAAATTCCAGATAAATTAAGTGTCTGACCATTGAAATTCTAATGTTTTACATTAGAATAGAAATTGAATTCTTAATTTTTAAAAAATGAATATTGACGGAACAGAAAGATTTATGTACCATTTTTGCTAGTAAGAATTAATAATTTAATTTATTAATTTAGCTTAAATTCTAATTTTTTCTCTGTCGATATGAAATTTTTCAACGTGTAAATAGTAAATTATTGCTATTTGGCAAGTACAAACAGATAGTAATTTAATTATATTGCGCCAGTATTAACAAAAATGTGATCTATTGATGTATAATTGTAATACAAGGTTAGGTACTCAACTACATAAGATTTTATATTCCAAATTTATTCAATAAATGCCATTAATACGTTATCTAATGGTACAATTTCTCAATGTAATTAGATGTATGGCTATTAATGAATAAAGATATTCGTTGATGTGATTGATCAGAATATAATAATGAAGTTCAG
Organism: Nephila pilipes; assembly: GCA_019974015.1. NCBI lineage: Eukaryota > Metazoa > Arthropoda > Arachnida > Araneae > Nephilidae > Nephila > Nephila pilipes. The sequence goes on from BMAW01105872.1 coordinate 457,843, forward strand.
CTCTGCAGTATTGTAAGTACAAATAGATCTGCTATCAGATAAGTATATGAAACACTAATAATAAAGGAATCCATCATCATTGTATGATTTCTCTCATTAAATTTAGTAAAATATAATTTTCAAAATTATATCAATGTTAGAATTAATTAAATATTACTTTCAAGCAATTGATGTAGAAGATATAGGAAATAGTGACAAGACGATCTCACAAAAGGTTTTCTTTTTATCAAAAAAAAAAAAGTTCGAATAATATGCAGAAAACACTTGAAAAAGACACATCCAAGAGAAAAAAAAAATCTTCCATAGGTGTTTAAATGTTAATGAAGGATCACTTTTCACATGTAAGCATGACATTTTTATTGGTACATAAATTGAATTTTTAATACAGTTTTTCCCCTTCATGGAATAAACACTATTTACCTTGAAAATTAATGAACACTTTATTGTAATCCATTCAAACCTCGTAATATATAATAATTGTATGAATCATTTTTCAGCAAAATTACCAATTAAATAAAAGTTAAATACCAAATTGCGATTCCTCAAATTAAATCATTACATCCTAAGGACTTTCAGTAGTTATATATGCATTAATAAATTCATCGATGTATGTCACTTATAACTATAAACTCATTTGCATTAATTATATATTCTATATATATATATATATATATATATATATCGTATATCATTCAGGGCATCAATAACACTTGAAAATTGTTAAATGAGAGACAAACGTAATAATTTCGTTTTGTTCATGTTTTTTTTTACCCAAAGTGTAAATAAGAAAACATTTCCGCAGATTACAACACATAATTTCGCATTACATTCGAAATCATTCAGAAATAATTTTTTTAACTCGATAGTTGAATAAATCTGTACAGAAATAAGTTTGAAATCTTAACTCGATATTTCGATGTTTTATGAAGCCAAAAGAAAAATTTCACGAAATTAAGATTTTATGCACTTTAATGCAATAACTTATATTATGCATTTGCTATCGATTCATTAATAAAAAAAAATAGGTAATATTTGTTTCTGGACAAAGATTTACGTTTAAGTTTAAATGTAAAATTTGACCATAATTTTGTTATCATTACAATTTGTAATATGATTATGTATTCTTTGAAAACGAAAGAACTGTCGAAGTACACTTAATTTCGATCCAGAGTATAAATATTTAATTTCTAACATTTTATATAGAAACATATTTAATGTGTATTAAGTATATACAAATTACCTTAACTTGAGACTATTAAAAAATTATGAAAAATTAGTAATTCTTCAAATAGCAAATAGATATTCTCTTTCATGCACTTTAGTACAATATTAAGTTTGAGGATTTTCAGTAAATCTAACCATGAGTGACTATTTGAATTTAGTGTGCGTTATAGTAAGTTCTAATAATGCATGGTTTCATCACATTTATGTACATCTACTTTCACTATTCAGGCTCGACAAATATTTCTAATTCATTGACCATAAATCATATCATTTTACTATACTAATCCAACTTTTATCAATAATAAAGTAATTATATCAAAATATTTGTTTATTTCAATTGGTAGTCAATTTAAGTCACGATGTTATTTTGATACAGTATAGAAATGACATTCGTTTTGAAAAAAATAATTTATTTCTGCTATGTGATAATTGTATTTTTAATTTAGATTTAAATTTTAAATAGCACTGACACTTTCATGCCGTATGGTTTGCGGTGGTCCATGTATAAGAGACGGTGCGGTTTTGCTCACCTTCAAAATTCTTACTAAAATCTAAATCTCGTTTATAAAGCGGAAACAAAAAAAAAAAAAAAAAAACTATAATGTTCAAACATATCAGGACAAAATGCTGCCAGGTGGATATAACTGGTGAAAAGTATTAGAATCAAATCATTGTAAAAAAAAAGAAAAGAAACACTCACAGAAGAGATAATCATGTTTCGTGTAGCTCCCCCTATCTAAAGTTAACTAGTTGCCCATCGGCTGTTATGTTGTACATACGTGTGGTACACACACACTCAAACATATTATTATTATACACACACACACACACACACACACACACACACACACAGCACACACACACACACACACACACACACACACACACACATATATATATAATATAAATCTTTCTTGTAGTTATTCTTAAAACCATAATCTAAAATTAAAAAGAGCAATATTTATCTTTTTAGAGAATATTTCTTGAAGCTCATTATCTACGGAATTCTGTTATTATTTCTATCATATGTTTGGAACTATTCCGGTAGCCTGCTGCATATTTCACCAACATCCAATTTTTCACTGTGGAGACGATATAAC
>BMAW01105872.1:460191-479274 GCA_019974015.1 Nephila pilipes
ACGATATAACAAATCAATAAAATAAATACTTTTGAAAATAAAACAGTTCCTTTTTGTAAAAATAATGTTCATTTCATTTAGAATAAATTTCTTCATAAACTTAAGATATATAAACTAAAGAAATAAATTATCTAGATTTGGCGAAGTATCACTTGCACGCGGCTAACAGAAAAATACATTTTCTTTTGCAAGCTGGAGGATATATGTATAAGGTAATCCCCGTTATGTACTACAGGAAAAATTCCAAAACTTACCGGTTTATAAGCGGAAATTTACGGTAATTATTTATTGTACAGTTATTTGTACACTGTGGTTTCCAAAATATAAAGAAATATAAGAAATAGTTGTAATTGTGTAAAATTTCTGTTTTATATCCAAATTATTAAAAAGTTCAAAAATATTAATCAGATATTTTTTGCTAAATGAGACACAAAAAATAATAGGCATATTTTATATCTTGTAAACACTCAAAATGAAAACTCACCAAAATAACATCGTGAGTTTAATTCTTCAAATAGGGTGTGATAATTTCTAAATAAATATGACAGCTATATTCTCTTTTCTAAATAATGTACAGACATTGAAATTTTCAATAACAATAAACAAAGGAATACCGCAGTATAGTTGAGAATACATTTTTGCTCAATTCGACAGAGATTTTTTTTTCAGATAAACGTTAAAATTGGAAAGGTTTGTATACATATTGAAAACTATCAAAGGAATATACATAAACTGCTGTTTGTAGAAAATGCAACACCATGAAGGAATCATCAGAATCAAATGAAATTCGCAGCAAATGTCAATTATAGGATATTATGCAAATTAATAAAGTTTCAGAGCCATCGCGCGTGCGCGGCGCGCGCAGCGCCCTCTGAATTGATGCTGAAAGCGTATAAATAAAGTGCTGTAGCGGGACGTTGAAAAAAGTCTATGATTATTTGTTAGTGGCAAACGTTTAGTGAGACCTGAGTATGCCTCCACGACGGAAGAATAAGAAATTCAAGCAACTTACGGAGTTTGAACGAGGGAGGATAATCGGCCTTCGAGAAGGAGGATTTTCCTATCGCGCAATAGCAGCTCGTATGCAGCGGAACAGTTCCACAGTGATGCGAGTTTGGAAGCAGTGGACCGACGAGCACCGAACAACTCGAAAAACAGGCACTGGACGACAGAAGGTGACGTCAGAGCGCGATGATCGACACCTGCTCCGCATGGCGGTGAATGATCGCACAGCTTCCTCCAGGCAGCTGGCAGCACGTTGGTCTACTGCTACAGGTGTACAATTGTCTGCTTCGTCAATTCGTCGTTGTCTGCTGCGCCGTGGATTGCGTGCAAGGGTGCCTTTATACAGGATTCCCCTCACGGCGAATCATCGACGGCTGCGTCGGCAGTGGGCTCTTGAGCACAGAGACAGGCGAGCTGATTGGCACCAAGTTGTCTTTTCAGATGAATCACGCTTCAATTTGTGGACCCATGATGGCCGTGTTCGTGTTAGACGTTATGCCGGTCAACGCTGCCTTCCTGAGTGTATTATTGAACGACATAGTGGTCAAACACCCGGAGTTATGGTCTGGGGTGCGATTTCGTATCATGGACGATCCAATTTGATACGAATTGAGGGTAATCTCAATAGCAACAGGTACGTCCGTGAAGTGCTACAGCCCGAAGTCGTTCCTTTCCTTCAAGGCATCCCTGGAGCTATCTTAATGATGAGTTAAGTGCAATAATAAGCTTAATGATGAGTTAAGTGCAATAATAAGCTTTCCTAGCAAACCTCAAACGTTCATTCGGGTTCAAATATGTTCCATCGAGGCAATTCATACACAGAATAATCTCATCATGATGGTAATAAACCAATCAAGCTTGGGGCTAGAACTATCATCTTAAAGGATGTGCAAAACACCCACTGCATCTGAGTAAGATCGATTAAATGGATCAAGAATTCTGATTTTACTATTTCGCTATGCTGCGTCTCTGCTATTCAAAAATTCTATTCAAGACATAACACTTCAGGAAGAATTGCTTATCAAATATGACCCGGTAGCCTAAGATTTTCATCAACAAGGAATGATAAGGTTTGAAAAAGATTTTTCCCAAAATCGCTCGTTTGAAGTAAAATTCACTTGAACTTCTCAATGAATGGAACGAATATCGTGAATTGAGGAGTTCGCCAGTTATATTAAGATGTTGAGTGCTCGAAATTAGATTGCGTGGATGTACAGTAAAAAAAAAAAAAAAAAAATGTTGCTTTTACAAATGCTTTGAAACAGAAGCTTGGTTTAAAAAAAAAAAAAAGATTGGCATTGCAAACGCCCAACTCTCCTTAATTGGGAAAAGTATTTTTCAGTGACGAGTCAACTTCCTCAATCGGAAAATATTCTGGAGATGTCTGTGATATACCCTCTACTCCTAGGGTATTCAATATACCCTACTCCTAGGGTATTTAATATACCCTAGGAGATATACATGAGAAAAGTTCAAACCACACCGCTTAGTGCTCCCAATAATATAACTCCCATCAGTTATTATTTGTTATTGTACGACATAAACAACGTTTGGAGTTTATTTATTGATTAAGGTGCAAAATAATGCACGGTTCTAAGAAAGAAAAACGTTTACTTGCACAAAATTTGTTTCCTAAACGGTGCATCATATTTCAAGGTGATAACACTCCCTACCATACGTTCAAATTTCGTGAAAAAGTAGTTACAAAAAAAATGGTACAAAATATTATATTGGCTTGACCAGAGTTTCTCAACCTTTCAGTGATTGTGACCCGATGTATGATCATAACAGCCACCAAACCTTCTCATACAAAAATCAATGTTTATAATAATAATAAGTTTTAATTATATTTTACGCTTTAGCTATGATACTTTTCTACCTAAATTGCAATAATTACAAATTATCAAAAATAAATAAATATTTTGATATTTTGCAACCCCGACCTGACAAAACTAGAATCGATACAATTCTATTACTTTTTTCTTTCATTTATCATAACTGACATCCTCGTGTATTCACGAGAAATTCCAATTTGTATTGAACATGCAGGAACCATCAACGTGGTATTGACACATATGTGCTTTAATTCTACCTCTCGTTCAATTCCAGACACCCTCAGTCGAACGAATCTTCTATCGCTATCGAATATATTATGAAAGATAATGTATTAATTTGTTTGTTAATTGAAATTCACGTTAATAAATATTCACGGCAGCACATTTAAACAGAATCAAGATAATTTTCAGTGGGCATAAGTATGCATTAGATGTAAAGGAAGCATCAACAAATGCATAGACAAGCGTGGTTCTCAAAATAAAATCAAGAAAGTATTTTTATTCTTATTCTTATTTAATTTTTGAATTTACTAGTGCTGAAGTAAATGAAGAAGAAAAGTCCCTGTGTGTCATTTGCTCCCAATCTTTTGACAGCAAACATTATGAAGCTTAATAAACTTAAACGACATTTAGAAATGATTAATAGTGAGTATTTTAACAAACATCTGTGATTTTTTGAATTAAAAATGAAAATCATATGAAAGCAAAAATAATTTTCAAAAAAAAAAAAAACATTTTCTGAACGAAAAAGCTTGATTTGCCTTTTACACAGTCTCATATTAAATAGCCAGAGGTAAAAAGTGTCACGCTATTGGTGGAGAGATTATTTTGCCAACTGCAATTGAGTATGTAAGAACTATATTATAGCGAGTTTCGGCTCCCGTCAAAGTATTCTTGAGTCACTTCAGAAAAAAAATTTGGACACATCTAGAACGAAGGCAGATCCCCATTGGTTTCTTCATAAATTTTCATATACATCAAATGCATTAAAAATGCCACCGAAATATATTTACATAAATTTCAAAATTTTTACTCATTATTTTAGTACAAAAAGGAAAAGTATAATCATGTAACAAAATATTTAGAATCATTGTTTTGTAAACTGATGATACTAATTTGTTTTTTTAATTTCTAGATTTTACTATGATAACATAGCTTCAGTTATTCATTAATTTTTATTTTTACTTTTCAGGTATGTTATACTGAACATTTTCTACCGTTCTGTGTATTATTTGAATGCTGCAAACAAGGCTGAAAGTAAAAGTACGTTTTTTATTTTCCAAATGTGATATGGAAAATTTATTTATGCATTTTAAAGGAAACTAAATGTGCTTATGGTCAGTATCTTTACTAATGCTCATACATTTATTTATTTATTTTTTGAAGTACAGGTGTAATCCTCTTTCATACTCTCAAAAAGAGGAAAAATTTCTTCCTTCAGAATTAATGAGTATATATATATATATATATATATATATATATACGTATCTAACATACAAATTTATCTTCTAAGTATTTTAATGAGAAATAACAACAATTAAACTCAATGAGAAATAATTTACAAAGATCCAAAATACTACCGATTTGCTATAATCTTAATTGTCATATTTGCGGCCCCTCTTATAACATTGTTTGTTTTGAAGACAATCTAATCTCCAATCATCCAATCCAGCGCAAACATTATGGATTTTTCTTCTTGTCTGGAAGTTTTTCGTCTACAAGAGCCAAGTTGGGCACATGGTCCAGGGAAAAAAAGATAAAAAAGAGGGAGTCCACGGAGCCCATTGGCAATTTCGAAAATAAAACTACCCCTACGATTGGCAGAGAGAAAGCCCAGTGGAATGGTATGGGCAAAACGTAATTGTAACCGCGCCGCTAGCGATGGACTTGGCAGACACCCAAAGGATTTTTTTTTCTTTTTATTTTCATCAGCTATTATTTCATTCTCTAAATCTTTTTATAGAATACATATTCCGCAGACTTGGCTCGTGGATGCCTGGTTGTATAAAAGCATTAATGTTCCTTGGCATAGCTCTTTATTTGATCTACTGTGTTCAGAAATTTTTAAACTTGTGGATTTGGAATACGGCTATAAATCAAAAGTTGCTTACGGAATTCTATGCCTGAGTCTGAATGTATTAACTTGAAAATATATTTCAAATATTGTATTATTTAGCACTGAATATATTTCCAAACATGTATCAAGTATTAAAGAACATCAAAATCACTCAAACTATTTCAGCTGTATAAATGATGATATTTAATTTTTTCAGCAATTTTTCAACAATAAAATTGTTGAAAATTCGATATAAAAACCAACGTTTTTAAAAACAACGTTTTTATATGGTGGCAAAGTTTATTAGAGAAAATTATTGAAATATTAGTTAAAACTGTTAGTTATTTTTAACTTTAAAATTTACTTAAAAAGAGTCATTTGTGAGAGTATTTAAAAATTCATAATACTCATAAAATCAAAACATGTATTTGAAAGTTTGTAAGTCATTCTATTAAAAAAGAATGGGAACCAGAATTCAGAAAAAATTATTGTGATAAGACATGGCGCCAAATATTGGAAACTTTCTTTCTTGCGAATGATTACTGACTAAAAGTCAGCAACCCTTACTATCTCGGAGATAGTAAAGGGGAGATAGTATCTCCCCTTTGTGAGTACAAAAGGTTTACGATACCGCATGCTGCGTGGGGAGTGCCCGGTGCTCCCAGAGGGGGAAAGAAATTTTTTCCTCAATCCTAAAAGCGCCGAGAGGAAATAATATTTTAACTTGTTAAAATTATTGAAATATGAGTTGAAACTTGTCGCAAACGTCTAAATATTGCATTGTTAGGCGAGTACGAACGATTCCCAAAATTTCAAAGATCTAGCTTGATGGGAAGTTGGTTAAATTAACGATCGAAAATTTGATGACACACACACACACACCAAGTGAAATTCAGAAAAACGTTGTAAAAAAGGTTTCATTTTATAATCAAGAACGTATTATAAAACCGTGATCGCGGTATAATCTTATAAGAATATCATTTTAGAAGCAGACTTGTAAAAAAATAATGGAATTTGAGTGCATCATTCTTATTAATTATTAAAGTCTTTCTTAAAATATACAATATCCGAAGAATTATGTCTTTTGCACATAATGCACAACTTCATTTTGTTAAAACAATTTGTTTTCACGTTCTGTATTAATCAAATAATTATGAAGTTAAACAATAATGTTTATATATATATATATACATATATATATATTTATATATATATATATATATGTATGTATGTATGTATGTATGTGTAAGATAAAGCAAATAATTTATCATTAAAAACACAAAAAGAAAAGAACTATGAAACACAAAAATCAACAAAAAAAAACAAAAGACATTTATAGAACTAAGTAAAAAAAGTTGAAACTATATATATATATATATATATATATATATATATATAGCCTACCAAGTCGCAAAGGGGGAAGGTTGGCCCCATTAAACTAGTTTAACCCCGCTTATTCAGTCCTCAGCCCGATATTGCTTTTTGACTTGCTGGGTTCCATATTCTCATTTATTTTTCTTTCACTGTTACATTTCTTTCTGGATTTTTGTCTTTTTTAAATATTTTAAATTATTCTTTCATAAATTTTCAGTATATTTATTTCATATATTCTTATGGTTGCTTTGCGCCTAATTATGTGTCGATTTTTTGAATAATGATATCTTTATGATTTGGATTTAATATTTGTATATATATATATATATATGTAAATATGTTAAACTTCTATGCTCTTTTAACTCAGTTTTTCATGCCTTTGTAAGGTTTAAAGTTTTGAATTCATGGGTTTCAACTTATATAATTGAATTTTTCTTCTAAATTTAAATTATTTTTGAAAGTTAATTTCCAAACAAGAATTCATTTTTGTGTATTTTCTGCAACATGTTTGTAGCTGTTATACACATGGTGAGTTGACATGCAAAATATTTTTTTGGCACATATTTTGCGTTTTAATAGCCTTTTTGCTTATCTTCGGTTTTTAAAGATTCATTTGAGCGGATATTTTAATTTATTCTTTATTTAATTTTTTAAAAATATTTTTAGTTCGCTTTTACATTCTTTTTAATTGAATGTTTTATTGTATAACCATTTTTTAATAATGTATTTTGTTAATGTGGATAGTTAGGCCAATAGTTTCAGTATATACTCCATCCTATGATATTAAAATCTGCTATAACTTTATTGTTTGCCAACGTTTTTTCCTCCAAATTTTTAGTTTTTTTAAAGTTTTCAATCACTACATCGTACTTAATATTTATATCTCGTGCCTATTTAATTTAATTCACTTTCTTTTCAAAGGATAATGTTTCTTTTTAGTTAAATTTGCTTAATGGGTTATCATTCATGTTTTAGAGTGTAATTTTTATCTTTCTATTCCTGACATTATTCATGTCTTTTTTCTTAATGGATTAGTTGTGATTTTTACATTTTTTATAATGTTTACTTTTGACTTAACTTCTTGTTTTACCTGTGAATTTAAAGGAAAGTGTGATTATATTACACACACACACACACTTATATATATATATATATATATATATATATATATATATATATATATATATATATATAAGGAAAGAGAGAGTCAGAGATACGTAATTTTTTTTTAAAATTTTGGAATTGTAATATAAATATTAGATGCATATATACAGATATGCAATTTTAAATAAAAAATAAATAGAGTTTAGTGAATGAAAAATTTTAAATTTATCAATCTAAATATTCAATAGTAAGACATACGGAATTAAAAATCACTACAGACTCAATTTATGCTCAAATAAGAATTGAAAGAGAAGATGGCGCTTTACTAAATTCCAATAATAAAGGATGGGAAAAGAATGGCTGAAATGTTTAAAGTCGTCTGCTCAAACTGACATTTCTTGGTAATCTCCTGACAGAGCTTCGAAATTTAAATTAAAGATTTCTTTCCAAAAAACGATTTGGACATATTTGAAGTTTTCTAAAATTTATTCACTGTGGGAGTTAAAAAGGAATAGTATACGATTGATTTTTCTTTCTTTTAATTTTTTGGATTGCATTAAAACTTGATTTTTGAAAAGGAAAATACAAAATCAGAATACGAATAAACTCTGATAGTTCAGAATTTATAAAAAAAAAAACATTTTCTGGATAAACTAGTGTTTTGTATACAGCTGCAAATAAAAATGAATGTTTAGTTTTGATTAACACACAATGAAAAAAATTTCTTATGACAACGAATTTTTGTTATATGATGTAAAAATGACTTCCATGATTTGAATTTAATATTTATGTCTTGGAAAATTAAATATTTATTTAAGTAGATACTATCATATTGTTTTTATACATTTTTATACTCATATAAGTATTATCTTAATCACGAAAAGCGTATGCTACAGTATCGCGTATTGCAATCACCTCTATTTACTTACCCCCTTTATCTAAAACAGTCAAAATTATCTCTGCTTCTTATTATTTGGAAATTATTTTTAAAACCAGCATCAGACAAGTTCTTTTTTGCGATTTTAATGAAAGTCATAAAAACTGGAACTGCACAGCAAAATTTGTCTGAGGAAACCAAATTCTTAACTTTGCAATTAATCATGATATCACAATGGCTTTCTCCCCCCCCCACAAGATTTGGCTAAGAATTCTACACATACAATAATGCCTTATTAACGACCTCATCTATGTTTACAAAATAAAATCCCTTCCTGAACCTTCATCTGATCATAACCCCGTTTTATTAGAATTTAACTTTGCAGTTACTCACCCAAACAAATGCTCAGTCTCCACTTGTTGGTCCTAAGCAAACATGATTTAAGCGGGGAAAAATAGCAACTAATCCAACATTAACACACCAAGTGAATTTAAAACGAAAATTGAAAACCTTGATTCCCAACATTAAAACATATTTGAATAAATCCAAAATAAAATTAGAAAAGAAACTCATAAATTTACCCAAGACAGCTTACACCAGACACTTAAATCTTTAAACACCTAAGACAACACCCTTTGGTAACAAATCAAATTTGAGGAAATACAATATCCTCAATTCTAACACTGCTGATAGAGACCATCAAAAAGCAAACCTACTGACCAACACACTTGAAAATAATTTTAAAGACAGCGCAAAACCAAATAACTACTCTACTGATATTCACACAACAGTGCACAATACACTTCAATTTTTTTTCAACAATCGCGCTCACCCCTCACCTACCCTTAAAACAGTGTGGATCAAGAATACATTCAAAAAATTAAATTAACAAAGCACCAGGAAAGGACGAAATCTCAAACAAAATGCTCAAAAAATTCCCTACGAAAACAATTTTCGTCCTTACTATATTAATCAATTTAATACTTTAAATTTAAGAATTCTCTAAACACTGGAAAACTGCAATTATCTTCCCTATTCTCAAATCGAGTAAACATTCCCGCCTACCTGATAGCTACCGTCCAAAATTCGGCAAACTAACTGAGCCTGACATTCTCAAAAGACTGCATGATTTCATCTATGATAGCAACAACTTAATCCCAAACCAATATGGCTTTACTAAATATCTCTCAACCAACTTCTACACCCATTCTTCAAATTAACAGAACATATATTACATCAGGATTTGAAAATAAAAACGTACAAGAGCGGTATTTTTGATGTTCAAAAACCTTTGACCGCGTTTGGACAAATGGACTCAAATACAAACTAATCGCCACCCTCTTATACACATCATCAACTCATACCTTACAGACAGAATCCTCCAAGTTAAAATTAATAATACACTCTCCTTACAACACAAAGCAACAGCTGGAATCATACTGGGAAACCTCCTTTGACTAGTTTTATATGTTATTTAATTCACATCCCTCAATATAATTTAACCACCATAAATATGTAGGCAGATGAAACGGCAGTATTAGGAAAATTCAAAAATCCAAAAACAGTAATTTTCAATACTTGAAAACTACTATAATAATTGGTAAATTAAAATAAATGTCAAAAAATAGCTGCATTTCTCTTTATACGAAAAAGAAAATACGTTTTCCCTCCCACTTTCTATAACACTCACATTCCATTGTCTTAAACAAACAAAAAACTCGGAGTTATGCTGGGTAAAACATTAACATGGCAACAACACATGACACACGTGAAAGAAATAACCCCTAATTTCTGTGAATTTGTGAAGACAGCCCGACCCGGGCTTCATCTTGTGCCCTCACTAAATTCAATTATTAAACACTACGACACAATAATTAAAGAGATACTAGAACAATCTTCAAGTAATTTATTAACATATATTTACTATGACTACAACTCCCTATGCTCTCCGGGTAATATCTCTATTAACTTCAATTCAACCCACCAATAGTATTCTAACAGACTCTTACCACTAATCCTTCCTCGGCTGCAACTCAGACTCTGGATCAACTGTTGAGAACAACAGCAAAGGAACATCTTGTAGCAATCTTTAATCTAACCCTTTAATTCAACTTCCTTTTCTATTTTTCCTTCAGCTTATCTATAGCTTCAGCTTCACTTCTCCTACAGCCTCTCTCGCTACTTTCAGTTGGAGTTTATATATTTCCTAACTCACCTACTTCACTTCATTTCTACCTGCTTTATATAATCACATTCACGTTTCATTTTTGGTTGGGCAAAGGTTGTTTAGCAAAAGCAATCAATCTCAATTAAAAGTCCCAAGGTTAGTGAAGAGAAACCGCGAATAGCTCAATGTCACAAATTAAGGGGTAAATTTTACCCCCTAATTCGCTGAAATTCTGAAATGAATCTAGAAACCAAACTGCTTCTGTGCACATCCATTCTCAGTATTATTAAATCATATGCAAGCTCTGTCTGGGAGTTTGCGGCTGAATTAAATATCCAACTACCTGAAAATTCCCAAACTCAACATTCCTAAAGATCACAAAAGCAAACAGGTACATCAGAAATAAAATAAGCAGAAAAAGCTACCAAATTCTCAACTTTTCAACGTCATATCCAAAAACTTGCCAAAAAATTATTTTTCTCCCTCAACGACACCAAAAATTTAAATATGATCAATCTAGAACATTACACACTAAGATCTGACACCAAAAGACCAAATAGAGTACTTTTAGACACCCACAACCTCCCGTAATTACTTTTATTACCCCTATTTTCATATTTATTAAAATTTTCTGCCTCTAACAGCCGTATACGCGCCCTCTCCATCTCCATCACTTCATATAAACCAAAACAGCCAATAAAACAACTCTCCTCCACTCACCACTAGCCAATGACTAATCAGCCTACCAGCTTCTATCGAGTATTTCTTCGCCGGGCGCAGTTTTCCTGGAAAATCCCATCGACCAATAAGAACGCTCACTGTGATTACACTCATATGAAGAAAGCACTTCCACTACAGCTAAGTCAATGACGAAAATTGTACCTGAGTCTGAAGGCCCCCAGCTGCCTATATGCTCGAATGAGTTTAATGTTAAATATTCAAAAAGCAAGAAATTACCCTTATTGGGTCTTGGGCGGTTAACCCTTTCGCTACCGAAGGGAGAAAAAAGAAGTGCTTCCCTGGGCCCGCGGCTTCTTACCAAGGTCAACACTCCAAATAACCTATCTATATAGATTTCGCGTTATTGTAATGCCATATAGTAACATTAAAAAAATCAAATAAAACGTTCTCATCTCTATTGATACGTTGGGCCGTAGAAGACACTCATTGCAGCGTATCGCCCATGATACGCTGGGCACAGGAGAGCCAACACAAGTGTATTGCCTGTGATACGCTGGGAGAGAACGGGTTAACTTTTATTCGCTATTTGAATGACACGGAACTGAAAGTAGAAGTAGTTTGTAACGAGAGAAGATTGGCCTTAAAAGTAAATATATGTGGTTAGAGACGGTTAAAATAATATTGTATTAGGAAGTATACGATTCAAAACGTTACAAGTAGACAAAAAAGATAATTGTATTTTAATCGCGTTTTCGTATGAAACATAATTATTTGAAGTAATTGTTATTTCATACGAATCACTTGATATTTTCAAGATATTTGTGTTCGGAATTATCTCACATTATTGCACAAAAATATTGTGCATGCGTTACTGTTTATCTCAAATAATTTTCTCGACATTAAGTGAGGAAATGTTTTTCCCTTCCTATACACTCATATGCTAAATTGAATACCTTTCAGCGATGTTTCCTTGTGACTTAACATACATCCGCTTAGAAAAATAACATTGAGACGATTCATTTCATAAAACACTAGAGAATTTAAAAATTAAATGAACTTCAATAGTTTTCTTAAAATTCAAGTATAATTCAAGTGATTCATTAGTAAGATAATCAATTACGTTATCTTACACAATGTTTTTTTTTTTTTAAATGAGCACAAAAATCAACTACAAATAAAATCAAAATGTTATTCTTTGTTTTTTACTTGAGATGTAGAATTCAGATTAAAAATCTTCAGGCTTGAAGATATTAATTTATTTTATAGTATTACGATTCATTTCTATAGAAATTAGTTTTGAATAATATCTTTTAGTGTTCCACTTTTATGCTCAAAGTACATGTAATGTCATCAGTTTTTTAAATTCATGATAATGTTATTAGTCATTCGTTTTGCTTCGTAGTAATTCATTTACTTGCATTAATATTATTTATTCACCAAATCATCAATAAATAACATATAAAAATGCATAAATGTTTAAAGTTATACTGCACACAAATCACATAAGGAGTTTCAAATCAGAAATCTTAAATAAATTATCTTATCCTCTTAGATGAGCTCTAAAACTTATACTGCATTGAGAAATAAGTTTTAAAAATAACACATGCTGGCATTAATTATAGCATGTATGGTATATAATAAAATTATTTGACTCCCTCACTCATTGATCTCGAATATTTTCCTAAGCTTTTGAAGCTAGAAACTCGAAATTTTGCTGGAAGTTCGATTTTATCCGCAGGCTAGAGACGTGATGGTTCACGAGATTCAAATTGTAAGATGCTGAAAGAGGAAGCTGAAATTTCGTATGTTTAAGCATATGTATGTATTGAGTCAGCGAATATAGAACCAAGAAATTCAAATTAAAGATTTTTTTCAAAAGCCTAGCTTCAACATATTTGAGAGTTTTTCAAATTTTGTACTCTAACAAGATGTATATGTATAGAAGTAGAAAATCGCGATGAAATTTTACGCCAAAGGGATTTCTGGATTCCATAATATGACCTAAATGTCCTCTTTCTGTATTTTTTATTTCAAATTTTATGACATATAATGAAAAATGAAAAATATCATTTTGAGTTTTATTTAGACTGGAATGAAGTTTGATATATATGATTTTACAACATAAAAAAATTTAACATCTAAAATATGATGGAATTTGCAAATACCCTTGAAAAGTTTAATGTTGGCATTGAAAACAGTTCTTTCAAATACTTATTTATTTTTAACTTTGAATGGAAACTTGACTTTATCAATTATACATATATATATATATATATATGATATAATTTACTTTTTATTTTCATATAATTTAGTTTTCACCCATGTGCTTTTTAATAATCAATTATTTATTTTTTTAAAAAAATTCAAAAATTTCATTCCTGAGAAATATTTTTAAAATGTAACAATTTATTCAAATAAAAATGATGATTGTTAATCTAGAATTGTTATCCGAATATGCAAATTGTGATTTCGTTTAGTGAAATAATATACTAATTTTATTTTTTACACCTTCAAATTGGTTTTTCCTATACTTTTTTACAAAAAAGATTTACTTTTCCATCATTCTCATTCTATGACTTTTAAGATTATTCTTTTTTTCAAATATTTCTTTTCATTTTAGTATATTGAATAAATACTTATTTTATTATTAAGAGATAAATTATTAAATTGTTCGAAAGGCTTATATTTTGAAGAAATCTTTTCCAAACTGGTGAAGATTTTGTAATTATAAAGATTATCCTCTAGAAATTTTCATATTTCTTAAAAGACATGTTTTTCCATACATTTACTTCAACGTAATTCATTTTTATATCTGTTTTAATCTTACATTTCTGATATATTACTCCTATTTGATTAACTGAATTTTTCAATGTCTTATAGTTTAGAACAGTATGGATTCATGTTGAATCATTGTCATCAAAACATAACTCATTAATCAACCATTCACGTAAATTTGTTTGTTTACCTAATTAAAATTCCCTTGGTTGAGTCTCTTAAACAAAATTCCTCTCTGATCACTTTTTTCTTAACTATTATGATATGCTTCTTTAACTTTTCATTTTATTCCACATTAATAATGACTTTAATATCTCATTTATCTTAACTTAGTTCATGTACTATTAATATTTTTTTTCATAGTTAACTGGGCCAGAAAATGTTTTTTTTGAAGAAAAATTTATTTTATTTTATTCTGAATCCCTGCATGAGCTGTTATCCAAATAAAAGAGATATCATAAACTATCATTCGAAATATTTTAAATCTAAATAAAAACATTTTCTTAAGTGAAGGTAGTTACTTCTGCCAATAAAATTTGTTGCTATTTTGATACCATTAAGTTCAAACGATAACATAGTCTTATCGCCCAATTTATTCGGCACTTTTCAGAGGCATAAAAATACTAAATTCCTTATTTGGTTTGTTTATTCTATTACAAGCTTCATTATTGTTCATGAAAAATGCTGATGCCTTGTTCAAATTTATTATTATTGTTCCTCCATTGGTTCTACAAAATGACTTGAAACATTACATTGCCTTTTACTTTAAACCACCCATGAAATCACTTCTATTTAACATTCTAAACTTGTTTCTGAATTTACGATGGACTTATTGAATTTAATGTTTTTACTTAATTAATTAGTCTCATTTTGAAAATTTAATATTATGTGTGAACGAAGATTGGTTTACTATTGCTAATTGTATCTCATAAATCTTCAGATTCTACAAAATCAATTTTCAGCGTTTTTTCTGCATTTGGCATTCAAACTATCTATAAAGTAGCAACAAACATTACCATACATATCATTGCATTTCCTTCTTTTTTAAAAAGTATTTTAGCTTCCAGTTAAATTTAGTTGAGGATTAAGTATTAATTGAGAATTAAATGTTAAGTGAGAATATAGTAATATTTTAGAGGGAAATGTATATAATACATTGTGTGTGTTTATCTCTATAACTAATTTATTTGGAATTCTGCATTTGTAACGTAAATTTGAAGTCGTTTAAATAAATTTTAATTCATGTTATGTAAAAAATAACAAATAAATTAGAAATACTACTTATGTATTTTGAAGTTATTTAAAATTTATGGCTCAACTAATTTAATATGCAATATTAATTACTTCCACAGATTCAATTTAGCGTAGACTTCCAATTTTTGAAAAAAAATGTTCCATATTATTGTTAACATTTATTTGCTCTGAATAAGACAAATGCAATTTTTGGTTTGATTATTTTATTATTGTTACATTTTTGATTTGTTGAATTTAATAATTAGATTTTTTCTTTCTTTCTTACGTATATTTAAATTTTAGACCTTGCTTTACAAATAAATAATGTTCACACACGTAAATATTTTAACGTTACAATTTTAACAAAGGTTTCTTCATGACATTAAATTTATGCAATTATTGTCTAATGTAATAAAAGGTGCAGAAAAAAAAATATAAAACCTTTTATGAAATTCACATACAATTTCAAATTAGTTTTTTTAAGTTTGGTTTCTACTTTGAATCTCAATCATTGAGAATTTTGAATGCTATCATCTTACAGCACATACACATTGAAATATTATTTTTATTTCTTATTATTTTTTCAATTTCATTGAATTTCATCTAATGCAATTTAAAAATTCAAATTATACAACTAAATTCTAAATTTTAGTAATCAATAAGTAAAATTTGTGGTAGAAAAATTATCAAAATGTAAATTGAAATATTAGAAAATTTGAGAGAGGAATTTAAATAAACGTCACGAATTAAAGGAGATAAATATTGTTTAATTACATGTTAGTCCTAAAACTATCTGAAATGTATTTGAAATATCATTCCTTTATAACAGAAGTTACATAAATGTTTAATGCAAAACAATAAAGTTATTATTGTTCTTTCACGTTTCTTATATTCATTTATTTCAAATTGCATGCAAATCTTTAGTTCCGAAACTAAATTGAAGTAGTTATTTTCCTCTGTGATGAAAGTGATTGTATGCGTTTTTTAACATTTTTAGCAGATATATGATTTTAAAATTACAAGTGGTTTATGTGTTGTGTGTGTTTCACTTTATCATAGTAATAATCTTCTGTTTAAAATATCAATAAAGGGGTAAATAACCACATTGTTTTGTAGAAATATAACATGAAAATCATGGTAACGAGTAAAAATTATCATAAGAAAAAGGGAAATTATTTTTTATACTAAGAATACTGTCCTCTCCCGTTTACGTAAGAAAAGAGAATAGACCTGATATTGAAACATATTAATAGTGCTTGATAAATAAATATTTGTAGTAAATTGAAATTTCTCTAATTTAAATAGAAAATAGAAGGAAGTTTATATAATGAGAAATAAGTGTTATTATTTTTGGAAATTTCCCTTGTGATTATTAGCCTTTTCATACACACGGTTATCAAAATTGTAATAGATACAATATATTAAGACATTAGGAGTTATGTGAAAAAAATCACAGCTGAATTTCAATTAATGCACCAAGATAAAATCTCTATTTATGCATAAAATACAGGTTTTGAAAATACAAATTATTACTGAAATTATTCAAAATGCAGTTTGGATTGAAAAGACAAACGACAATTTGGATTTTAAAAAAGATAATCTGTGTTTCATCCATTTTTGAACAAAATATTAAAATCATGTTCAATAAGTAAATTAAATGAGCTTACTATTCAGTATGTTTCATCCATTACAGAAGAATTGTGCTTATTAATTCAAAAGCATGAATAAAGATAAGTGTAATAAAAATTATTATATTTATAATATTAAGCAGATATATTTTTTGAAAAATAACAAACTTGTTTGCTCAGCATATTGTGAAAAAAGGGATAGTATTTGTTCGTAAATTCATTTTAAGGATTTCCTTTTTCAAACTATTTTAGACAGAAAAAAATATTGATTTTATTTTAAATTTCCAGGAAAGCAGAGAGAAAAAATCAAACGTGTAGTAAAATTATTGCTTGGAATTCCTCATTTGAATTATTTTTGGATGAGGTAAAACGAATAATTTATTATTAGTAGAAGAATAATCCTAGATCTAAGATATTCGATTCTGGGAAGCAATTACTGTAAGCATTAAGATGAAAACCGAAAGTTAACTTAGCTCGAAAGAGCCCTCGTTAGAAAATCCGTTTCAGCATATCTTACCACTTCCTTCATATCCGAATTATCCCAGAGAATCGTCCTTTAAAATCTCAGTCGCAATAAGCACTTCCTCGTACTTAATTTCCTATTTTCTACGAGTTAGATTTATCTTCATCAAGTGTGGCTTAGAATGCTTATTCACTTTTAGAAAATTCTATTGTTGCGGAAATTCAGTTTTAGATTACCATATTAATTTTGTGATCTCTACCCTCGTTTTGCATTTTCCAACTAATGGGAATTTTATATTCTTCAGCACACCCTCGACGGCGGGGTTTGGGGTTATTCAATGGGGTGTCAAAATACACCCCTCGGTTCCCATGAAAGAGGAAACCCGAACCCACGATAATTGAAGTGAATCATTGTACTTTTTTATTATCTTTTATAGGTAAACGTGATTATGACGGATGAGATTTTTTTTTGTTACGTAGAATGTTACGATTGGGGAAAAGCCATTGTAATTGCATAAAAACTAGTTGACGTGTCTTGTGGTTGTGAGCTCATATAATTACTTAGCCACTGAGATTTTGGTGTATTTAATTTGCAGTTTACGCCCTGAAATTCAGTACAAAAAAAACATTTTTTTTCTTTTCCCCGAGAGATATTGCGTATATTTGACTTTATCGATCATTTCTGTCATTTACTTCTGCAATTAAATTAAGGTTTGCAAATGACGTTATAATAGCGAAAATTCGTGATAAGGCAGGGTATCATTTGATGTATCAGTAATTGCTTTTATTTCATTTATGCAGGATTTTGCATGCGTGATTTTATTCATCAATAGCTTTCATTATCAATAGCACATAATAATATTCATACAAGAAACACACTATATGAGAATTTCCCATTGAGTTGTTTTAATAAATTTAAAAAACTAATTTTATTTGCCATATATTAAATGTAATTGTTTGATTACATGGATTAATGTATTGGTTTTGTTAATCTGTAAGTAATTTAATTTAATTAATGGTTGTCACTGAAAATTAATTAATATGCAATGCTCCATTAACTTTCTTAAAATTTTAAATGAAATTAAATCTTTGAGATATATAATAACAAAACAGTTATTCAAATTTTAATATGCTTAAGATACATGAATTCATTAACTCAAAAATACTGTTTACGGTCCGATTTTGCTTTTATAATATAATGCATACGTATTGTTTAATATTTAATATGTAAATGTTATTGATTACATCAAAAATAAAAGTTTTAATATGAAAAGTTTTAGAGTATCCACAGTACTGGAAGGATTTAGTTCCTCATCAGAACTATTGAATTTATTAAAACTGAATTTAGAGTTCTATAATATTAAAAAGAAAGAGAAATAATAATTATATATATATATATATATATATATATATATACAGGGAAGATGTGAGAGAGGGCTGGGAAGTTGTGGAACACGCTTTGATTAGTCGAACGCTGTTGAGAGGAAAGGTATAAGGAGTCTTAAATCAAATATAAATTTAGAGAAAAAATATTAAATTTTTCTTTCGATCCATCGATCATAAAACTAAAATTTAAAAATTATATTCCACATGTTTGTAAATTTAGAGAAATTGCAGGATCACGTTAGATTGGCTAAAGCAAGTGTAGTTATTCAAGAGATAGTTCTCGAGAATGAAGTGAAAATGTTGGGAATTTCGACTAGGAGAAAAGATTCCTAGTGTAGATTGGTTTGAGAAACTAAGATGTATAGAAAATATTTGAGGTTATTTTTGGAAAATTTGGCATTTTGAAGGAGTTAAGAGTTAAACGCCTTTGACGATCGGCACTCCCAAGTGTATATGTCTGCCGACGGTGCTTCACTTTGGTGTTAGGAACAGTACCGATG